>VZTJ01003630.1:736147-753773 GCA_013397795.1 Orthonyx spaldingii
AAAAAAAGAGAGAGAGGGAGTATGCTGGCCACACATTAATTATAACACTCTTAACCTGTGCATGCAAGGTCAATTCTGATGATTTATCAGTGTCTACAAGGTTGAAA
Source organism: Orthonyx spaldingii (assembly GCA_013397795.1). Classification (NCBI taxonomy): domain Eukaryota; kingdom Metazoa; phylum Chordata; class Aves; order Passeriformes; family Orthonychidae; genus Orthonyx; species Orthonyx spaldingii. The sequence continues at coordinate 736,255 of VZTJ01003630.1, forward strand.
TTCAGCTGTGTGTTGCTCTGCAAAAGAAGAAGTGCTAATGCCAGGAATATATGCAGAAGTACAACACAAATGCAGGCTCCACTTCTTCCCAGATATTAATCTCAAAATTGCTTATTTATAAAAAGTACTTAAAGATTCATAACCACTTGTGGCTCCTTTTCTCCCCAGCTGACAGCAAAAATTAAATACGAAACATAATTCTTGCTCAATTTTAAAGATTAATACATATGTCTGCCATCATACAAAGTATGCAATTAGAAAAATATGGAATTCTGAGTGTTTGAAAAAAGATACCACTCTTCAAAGGCGGAATTTATTTTTCTGTCAAGTGCTGCCTTAGTTTAGAAATGCAGTTCATAAAGAAGTCATCTTCTCTATATCTCAGTTCTTATCTCTCTCATGAGTTAATGATGTTTTATGGCAGCAGCACTAACTTTTCCCTTCCCTCTGCTAAAATAAGGAAATGTAGAATGAAGAAAAAAAAAAAAAACCCTGCCTTCCTAAAACTTTATGGCTTTTGTTTGATTTTCATTTTCACTTTATCATATAAAGATTTTCCATCAATTTTGCATATGCTTATACATTTCACTCCTTTTCCCAATATAATTACTTCGTATTTCCTTAAAATTGTTCTCCCAAAACAAGAACAAAAGTTCTTGAGGCAAATTTATTACAGTTCAAAGCTCATTCTTTTCTCTGTCTTCATGAAATCGAAATAAACGCAATTACCTTGGGGACCTCCAGCCTTCTGTCAAATTTGACTGAAATCAGCCAATAGCTTCAGATATTTTCAGAGGAAGAGAGAGTCATGCAAAGTCACAAACACTGAAAAACTGTACAACTCTTCATTGAAAAACCAAAACCCCACTAACAAAACCCAATCTAACCAAGCAAATAAAACCAGTGTTACCTTAACAAATAAAATGGAAACTGTCTTGCCTCTCAGCTATGCTTCAGAAGTATGAAATTCAAAAATTCTCCTTACTTCAGGAGAGAGATTCATTTAAATTTAGTCAATTTTAATGAGCACTATGAAAAGTCTGTGTAGAAGATTCATTTTCATAAACCAGTCTGAATTTCCAACTTTTGCTCATGATGTTCTATTACTTTTTAATGTTATTTTAATATATGCCGTTAAAAAAAAAAGGGAAAAAAAAAGAGAAAAGAGAAAAAATGCCACCATTTTTAAACCAGACTAGAGGTAGTAATTTTCAAAGAATTTTATTTTTTTTTTGTAAATTCAAAGTTACTTATTTCAAAGTAAAAATAATTTGGCTGAAACTCCTCCTAAGATTAGCTTTTGTTCAAATCCTAGAGCTCATAAATGACAGAAACGTCCCAAAATATGTAAAGATAAATCTCATCTTTTAAATTACTGAAAGCCTTCATTAAGCCTTAATATATGCTGTCAGTTTCAAACTAAATAATAGATGAGATTTTAACATAATCAGAAGGAAACTGCTGGTACCTGCCTCTGTTACTGTCACAGTTAAATTGACATGGTAATTTTCAAAATAATGCCTTCCCTAAGCCAGTTAAAGACTGACAAGCACTCACCATTTAGAAAACTTTTCTTCATAAAGAAGGAATCCCTTTATTACGGATTCAGTGGCATGAACGAGCAAATCTCTCTCCTGTTTGTCCACTGCAGGAGTAAAATTCAGTGGCTGGGTTAACCAAATAAACAAATCTGGAAAAGTCATACTAACACCTTTCTCTTGTGAAAAAACATTCTCTTGGTGAAGCAACGCTTTGCAAGTATTTTATTATTTGTTATTTTGCTATTCATGACTGCAAGGTAAAATCTATAGCAGCTTTTATTAAATTTGGATTTGGGGATTAGGTTATGCACTGTGTTAAAAACCTACACTTAGCATTCCATGTCCTGTGAGGGCAAGGACTGCACAATGCAGAGAACTAAACAGCTGAAACCTTGGGTCCCCCTTGCTGTCATCTGGTATTCAAAAGGCCACGTGCCATCAATAAAAGTTTGGTTTAGGAAGTGTTACACTTCTCTTCTGCAAGGTCACCGGTGATGGTTTCAAAGCCTGTTTTAAGACAGTCATGTTTTGTGCCTGTCAGCTGTCACTATTAGAGACACATTTCACTATTTCAGCTGCAAAAAGGATTAAAACGGGATGTAATCATTTCAAGTACGCCACAAGTAGCTCAGAGTTCTAGTTCTTGGATCACTTGATAAAACTAGAGAAAATATTTGAACTCTCAAGGAAGGCAACAGCACTATGGATAATAAAATGCCATGACTCAGAGCCCTTTCTCAGTGTTAGGATTTATTTTCTGGTTTTCTAAAACAAAACAAGAAATTTACAACTGAAAACACCTGCAAAGATTGCAACCTCTCTGGGCTGAGTCGAGCTCCCCTGGGCTTTGTGTATGGAATCTGACCAGACCTTGACCTCTGGAAATTCTTTCAGGTCATCCAAATGTGCCCGGCATCTAGGCATGCAGCTATATAAAAATAATTTAAATAAAAACAAACTCCACCATCTACCTATGAAATGAAATTTATTATTCCATTCTCCTGAGGATTTATGGGTGATGACAAAACAGAGCACAGGCTCATTTCTCTTGTCCGCTTCCAAGCAACATAAACACGACACACCAAGTGGACAGGAAAGAGAGTTGTAATTCAAACAGTGGGCTTAGGTGTGGACATTCTTTTACATCCAATTGCTCTATGAGCTTAAAAAGCTAAACTCACTGTTAATAATCAAGATTGCTCCATGATTAGAGAGCCACACCATCCCCTTTTAGTAGGGTAAAAAAAAATGCTAGACACTGAAATCTTCACTGAAGTGACTGAGAGAGAAGAGAGAGCCCTGGTGTGCACGGGCACCTCCATGCACCTGCATTTTTGTGCTCGTGTGTGCACACACAGGGGTAAGAAAGGAAGCCTTGCACACTTTATTTCTAACCCATTTTCTTCCTGATACCATATGCAAAGGTGAAATGGAAGCTATTCTGCTTCTGCTTTGGCTTCCTTCTACTGAAGCCTTGATTATTGTTGCTGCTTCACGTCACATCCATCCGTGTGGCACGTACTGCATATACCCAGCATGAATATTTCATGAATATTGGGGAAGCAATTGCAATGTGAGACACAATGCATATTTCAGATGACACATGACTGATGTGTTTAGAGATCTGGGTTTATTATGTACTTGCAACATTCATCTACTACCAGAAAGCTGGTCCTTTTCCCTATTGCACTGACTGAAGTCAAAGAAGGAAAACAAATGTGCGTTTTGAATGTATCTGATCTTTTACTGAAACAATGAATTAAGGTACTGTCATGTTTATTTTCCACTTTCTTTCCCCAAAGACAGAGCACAGAGATAAAAACAACGTCAAACTGCTTTGTATTTGCTTCAAAACATAGAATTTTTGTTTTAAAGAACTTTTCATGCTCCACATAATTACAAAGTTTGGATTAATACCACATTTTTTAAGGCAGGACTTCCACTATAGAAACATATTATTTAATACCTCTGATTTTTTAAAATTACTATCTCCAAATGATTAACAAATTAAAATTTAAAAGGGGAAACCCACATCTAGTCTGCAAGCAGTTTTTAAGACAGGAACTTGGGTGAGCATTTGTTGCCATTTCTGTTGTAAGGATTCACATTTCTAGCATGGGAATTCCTTCATTTTCTCTCTTTTTTCGTATCAAAACTAAACAAAAATAGAAATAATATCCCCACCCATAAACTCACACAGCTGATTTTGAAAAGACTTCATTTGTCCCAGTGACAAAAGGAAAATTTTTTGGGAAGCTCAGTAGGTTTCAGAGTGAAGAGTTTTCCTCTGTTTTTTTTCAATGGCTCCTTGTAGGTCCTCACCCATTAGGAGCCTTAGGAACTGCTCTGAGTTCAGCCCAGGTACAGAGCCTGCCACACCTCACTCAGGAATGCACAGGGGAGGTTTGAGGTATCTCTGAGTTAATTTAAGAAGCTGAAGAGGAAATATGAGATCAGACTCCATCTCAAATTAGCTGCTGCTTTCAGGTACCAATTCAAGCAGGTTATGCAGCTGCTTTACAATACCTCGAAGTTTTCCCTCCACTAAAAGAAAATTTTACCACCTGGAGAGATGCTTGCTTGCTAGAAAATTCTTTGGATCTTAACAGATCACTAAATGTCAAATGGAAAAATGCCAGCAATAACTCAAAACTAAAGAAACATATTGCTAAGTCAATTGGTCTAATTGTGAAACTCTCTCGTTACAGTTTCTCAAACTCACCTGTTTCGCCTTCAGTTCCAGAATTGTGGACATTTCAGCTACTGTACCTTCATTTTTGGCCCTTATTTAAAGAGTACAAGTTGCAGGGGAGAAAATGCTGCTTTTCTCTTCCCTCCTTTCTTGCTTTTATAGATGTTGCAGCAAGGAAAACAGCCTATAGCCTGTTTATAGTTCACTGCATATACTTATTGTATTTTAAATGTGTTAATTCTCTGAAATGCAACAATTCTGTCACAAGTGCTAATGTTTCACAGCCTGAGAAAATAAAGGATTCAAACAAGCTAACAATATAAATACACCTCAATTCATGCTAAGCAGAGATGCCACTAAAAAAATCAAACCCAAGTACAACACCCAGAGAGAAAAGTATCTTAATCCCTCAAAAGCAGGCCTAGTAAATGGATAGCAACCACTGATAAACAAAAACAAATTTCAGAAAAATTACATGACATAACCACATGTGACAGCACAAGTTTGCTTTCCCATGGGAGATTTCTCTCTGAAACTGTAAATATAAAGATAAGCTCATGTTTTGGCTGAATTGTTTTCAAAACAGACAGTCAGAGTTCCATCCAATCAGCCCTAGGGGGTGGATGACTGTGGCCAATCATGTGAGAGTCCATTTTGTATATAAAAGCTGAATTTAATAAATAAATTAACCTCTTTTGCCATTTGAGCTCGACCTCTTCTTGTTTCACATCGGCTCAACAGCGACAACCACATGCCAGCAATTCTAGGAAAAAAACCCAGAAAGTAGGTATCCCTTGGAGATGGGAAACACTTCCCAACAATGCAGCTAATTGTAATTTCAAATGGGGCCACAGGTGTCAGTTACCTAAAAGCCTTCCTGTGTGGCAGCTGCTTGTTCACTGCTCTTGGTGGACAGTTCATCGCATCAAGGAGCTCATCACAATCATCGCCTTTGTTGGCAGCGCTGGCACAAGCCAAGAGCTGCAGGGCCATCCCTGCTGCCCCTGACAAGCAGCATGTCGATGAGCCCTGCTCGTGCTGCACTGGCTTCCTCGGTGCTTCCGGAGTTCATTTTCATTCCCACGCTTTGCCATCCAGCAAATCCACATTCCCCTGGAAAACACACATTCCCGTCTAATCTTGTCCGCCTCAATTAATCACCGCAGCTTTAGGCAGCATCCCAGTCCTTGGAATTGAGAGTGGGAGGTCAACAAATGGCTGGTTTTACCTCAGAAGTCAGAATTTGTTGGGAAAGACAATGTGGAACGGCCAGCACTGCTAAATAAGAGATGTGAAGATATTCTTCAAGAAAAGGCACCAATGAATCACAAGAGTGTCATGACCATACAGACCACGTGGGATTTGCCTAAATACAGATGCTGTACATACAATGCAAACAGTGGATGAGGGAGGCAGACAAAAATAATTTAAAAGCTGAAACCTTCCCCTTGTCTTAGTTCAGGAATAGAACAGAAAGAATATTGCAGCTCAGCCTGAAGACACAAATCTTTATAAAGTCTGACTGATCCCTCTTCTGTACTACTTTTAATGTCACTTGAAAAACTATACTCTTGCTTGTCCAAGTGCTGGCATTTAATCCATTTCTGACACACATCAATAAAATAATGCACACAAATTTTATGCACACATATATGCTTCAGAGTAGCATATGAAGAATTGTGTTATTCCATGATCTTGACCAAGAGTTATTAATTTTCTTGCCTTCAGCTGAAATTCTTTCTTATCTTTCATATCATTCTACTTACAGTGAAATCTTCAACAAAAATCTAATTTATGTGGAAATATAAGAATGTTAGGCCACTGCGTTCTGTTTCATATGGGGTTCCCAGCCAGCACTTAAAGCATTCCTGATGTCCCCATCATCAGAACATCTCCAATAGACTACAGCCCTTTGAATGAAATATATGAAATATAAGAAAACATATTATTCTGTGGTGTTTCTATCAAAAGCAAAGAAGAATTCTCAGAATATAAAAAAATAATGCAATACTTAAAAAAAAAAAAAAAAAAGGAAATACAAATACTCATTGATTTGTATTAAAGTCCAGCATCATGGACCTTAAGCCTTCACATGTGGTAAAGGTAGCTGCAAAGATGTGGATTCCCTCTCAACCTCATGCTTCTCAGAGAAGAATAAAGCATCTACACACTCAGAAAAAATGTGCTGAAAACAATTTGGTTGTCATATGTGAGTGCTTGAAATACATGAGGAGTAATGTAAGTGCTTAGTGTTACTCTGGTGAGTCTTGATCTTCCATACAGACAGCTCTGGGGTACACTTTCTTCTTAATGGTACACTTTAATTTACTATGGTGATTCTGGCTGTTGCCTTGTGAATCATTTTATTATGTTTAAAGATCTCCCATGATAAGAATACTTCAATATATTTACAATATTTTGATTTTCTATATGTTAATTTGGTCAGTAACCACTTCTGGTTATTGATCATCTGAGATGGTCACAATTCTAAGCAAGTGCCCTCAATGAAATTGCATTACAATATAAAAAAAACATGACAGCAACTAAGAAGAAAGTGACACTGTTATTGCCATTTCCTAATCTCAAATGTCCAATCATCACCAAAACCAAAAGGATTTAATACAAAAAAAAAAAAAAACAAAAAACAAAAAACAAAAAAATCAGCCATGTTCAAACACAAATAAGTTCAACTCAAAATACTGTCTTGGGGAAACAAAGTAGTCTGTTAATCACTTAAAACATTAATGAAATGGAAAATTACTAGAAAGATTAGTTTCTGTATTCCTTGTGTGGCACCTCATTTTGGGGGCAGTAGTACTCTGGAAACAACCAAGGTTAACAACTTTTAAAGGGCAAAGAAGTACTTTTTTTTAGGCAAATACAAAGAGACAAGAGTGTAGGGCTCAGATTGCCTCCTTAACTGCAGCTTGTCTCTCCTTAATGCTCTCTGAATCCTTACTCTTCCAGTTCTTTTCTCCTCCTCTGTTTTCATCTGTTCACCAAGCAACTTCTGCCTCTTTTTGCCTTTATCTTAGGCTGCTTTTTACAGATTTCTTCAATCATAATCCCTGATTAAAAAGTTGAACTGGTATTCTTGTTTACCTGGTGAAATTTTGTTGTACCCTTCCTGCCTACAGTAACTCAGTGAATTTTAGTAAGATCTCAACTTTCCTGACTGGCTCTACAGCACTACTGTACCCAGAGAGAGAGGAGAGGCTTTGCAGATTTACCACTTTTACTCATGAGTGGGGAACCCTCCCCACCTATTGATCTCTGTGCTGGAATGGGTCACGAATTTCCCACCAGACAGTCTCCCACCAGAGCCTGCAGGTCTGTCACAACTGAGCCAAGGTACTCAGCTGTCAAAATGCAATACACTGCTGGGTCATTCCTGACAGTTATCCTCTCTGGCCCTTTGACACTGTGTCTATCCAGCCCCTGAGGATTTCCAGTTCCTAGTTTTCTAAAACTCCCCCAGCTCTGCTGACAGCCAGAGTGGAAGCAGTCACCTCTTAAGCTCTGAGCCTCGCATGGCAGTGCAGAAGTGATGTCCCCAGGTGTCCCCAGCAGCCCTATCAGGGCAGTCAGGAGCAGGAATCACTTCATTTCTACAGAAAGATTTCCTCTTCCCCTTCATGCTTTCCCTTTTCTCTCCCTGCTCTAAGAATTACTGTTGGGGTTTTTTATTTAAGATAAAACTTGAGAACAAAACCATGGTGAGCGGCCCTGTGGCAATCCAACCATGACAGAGAACAGAGAAGCCCAGATGGAGGAGAGGAAAACTTTCTCCATTGCACAACTTTGAATGGCACCTATGCATAGCTGGAAAGTGGTATCTCTTTCCCTAATCCTCCCCACACCCCCGCCTTGTTTCCACAGCCAAGCTTTAAGTGCATGAAGCTGCTTTAGTTCCACACATCTGTTAGCAAATCTGGACAGCTGTTACATAATTACTAGAGGTCAAAATAGCAGGGCCAGCAATAGAGATAACAAACTGAATCTTGTTTGAGAAATCTCTGTATTCCTTCTGTCATGCAGAATCAACTTTATCAGTCATTAGTTTTGTAACCTAAGCTGCTTACCACACCTGTGGGCTTTCAAATGAAACCAAAGGAGTTAGTTTTGACCTTTAAATGACTAGAAAAAGGGTACTTGAGGGACATTTTCTCTGTTGTGTGATTGTAGTCCAGAGAAATTTGTGTTAGAGTTCTGTCAATTTAGTGAAGTGGGACCTCCTAGAAGGGCATTCACTGCCAAAGCCCCTTGACTCGGAAATTGAATGTCCCTTTAGCTCCCCAGGCCGGATTTATTGACTCTTCTGTAATGATATTAGGTTGCCTTCTCTACTAGAAAACTGAAGGAAGGCTTTGAATGTTAAAATTTGGGCTGATAGTTTGAGCAGCTTAATTAAGACTGTTCCTTTGTGATTCTTATAGGCAGTTGAGTCCATTTTAAAAACACTGTGATACCAAAATAAAGCACACTAACATTTAACGCTATTCTTTCAGACTCCAGAAGCAGAAAATATTCATATGTAATTTAGAATAAAATTGTTTAGGTTGAAGAAAGCATTTCTTTGATTGTGAACATTGTATAACAGAGAAGCAAGTGCAAAGTTACATGCTTTAAAGGCACTGCAACAAGTCCTGCTGCAAGTTTGGTATCTGAGTCTAAGAAGAGATGAAGTGAGTCATTAGAGAAACAGCAGCAAAAGTTTCTGTTGATGAGGCAGTCTATCAAGTGGTGTGTGAACCAGCAAACCACTTTCTAGATGCTGAGACATGTATCTGTCCCCCAGGTCCCTAAAAAGTAAATGCCAGAACAAAATTGCTTTAAGAGCCAATTTCACATCTCTCATTACTTGCAAGTAAATTCTGCGTCTCCCCAGCAGAAGGAGATGCAGGCAGGAGCTCTAGGTGTAAGCAGCAAACAATAACTCAAGCCAGGTGAACACAGAAGTGCCTGTCCTCCCAGCCAAGCTACCGGGAGCAAAGCTAAATGAGCCCCCCAAAAAACTGAGTGTTAGGTTGTTCCTTCCTGCTTCCCAAAACAACCAGCCCTTTATCTGTCAACCAACTTGACAGTAACGCTCATCTGGGGAGGAGAAAGCATTTGATTCCTACAGGTTAGCTTCAAATTAACTATCTGAAAACACAAAATACAATTTAGGTTGATTTTGGGTCTTATATTTGTCATTTTAAGCTTTACTACAACTTTCACGATGGCCTGCCTTTGCAACTCCACACTGATGTTTCTCAAGTGATGTTTTTAGGGACACAGTTTAGCAGTGGACTTGGTGGTGTTAGATTTACTTGCACTGGGTGATCTTAAAAGTCTTTTTCAACGTAAATGATGCTGAATCTGCTCTAAGAGATTTTAGGTGTAGGTTTCAATTTAACAGCTGAAAAATTTTCTGCTTCTCAGCTTCCAGTTCCCTCCTCTCTGGAAATTCAAACAATGGTATCTTCTTAAAGGACACGAGAAGTAGACAGAATGATTGAACTGCTTACTACTTCATGGCAAAATCCAAACTAGATTTTGTCACTTTATCAATTATTAAATTGAAGAATAATTAAAATAATAGGCAAAATAAGGAAAGATTCTCAGATCCTCCTCTAAAATATTAATAATTAAAAAGATCATTGAACGAATTTACACTCTCCATACAGCTCCCAATACCAGCAAATTCATTCTGTCAGCTATCTGCTGTTTTCAGAAATAAACACAAAAATCTGAGATGAGCTAATGACTTCAGTTACATTTAAAACTACTTGTCTTACTCAATTTGATGTAAAAAAATGCACACAGAAACGTCTATGTCCTAAACTATCAGAAGCATTTCAAAGCTTTTTCGACACCTCAATATCCAAGTTTACTGTCAGAAATGTCTGCTACGAAATCTATTGAGCGCTTATGGATCACTATCTGAAAAAGATCAAGGAACACGAAAATTATGACCTTTTCCTTACAAATGGATAAATAAAAAAGTCTTTCTTCCATAGTGTTTTCATTATGCAAGTAGGTATAAAAAAGAGACATTATAGTCTTCGTTCCATTACTTTTGTTTCATTCTGGCTGGAATGCAGGTAAAACACAGTTAAAAAAAAAAGCATTGCCTTTTTTATCTATGGTCACCAAAACTTCACCTAAAACAGCAATGATAATGCTTACATTCTTTACGACTGGAGAGTGTTGAAATACAGTCAGTGCTTGGCTGAAATTCAACTGTTTCCTATTTACTTAAATATTACTATTACAAAAACAAATCACAAAACCCTTACAAAATATTTTGTAATTCAAAATACACTTTACTGTGCCATTCAACAGTGTTTCTTCAGTGGCTCCAATTTCAACTCATAAAAAACCAGGCAGATAAAATTCATAAGGAGCAGTTAAATCTTGACTCAAAAGAAACTCTGAAGACGTTTTGAAACTATAGCTGTAAGAAGGTCTCTGTTTAATACTATTTCATCTGCAACTGAATCAAGAACTTCAATTATAATTTTTGATCAGATCAAACTTAGTTTTAAAAGTTCTAATTTCATTCTTTGGATCCTAACCTTTCCAAAGTAAAGGCTTATCCCTTCCTAATATGTTCCAGTTGATATGAAATTAAATGTGAAAAACGAAAGCAAAGTCAGTAAGGGTCTGGATTCACAAAACTAGAGAAAGATGATTTACAGTATCTCCAGGGCTGGGAAAATTAAAACCAGAGACAGTTCTAGAAGTTGGTAGTTAAAATATAATCTAGAAATACCACCTCCTGCTATTTCTTTTCTTCTCACTCCCCAAGAAGAAATATTACTTTTGCTCATCTTAACACGCATCTCACATCTCTCTTTCCCTCTCAGAATAGGAAATCTCCGGTTTTCCTCCTTGCTCTGCACCATATTCCTTGTTCCAAAAGTGCACACTGTGAGAACAACTCAGTGAGAAAGTTGTGGGGTTTCCTATTTATAGAGGTCAAAGTTTGTGAAATAACATGTATATTATGAGATACGTGTTTAGGGCAAAACCATCTCTAGCTTCCCCCCCCATAAAACAAAATAAAATACAATCACAGCTTCCAGACTCTCCCTGGTTCGTGCTGGTTTTATCAATAGTTTGCAGCCATCTCTGAGTTCCTCTATATTAAAACTGTTTGTAGACTTCCCTGAAAGGACACCTGCACTGAACATAAAACATGTCCAGAAGTGACACTGAGCACTGAATCATCCCTGATCGTTCATACTGCTTGTTACTTTGGTCCCAAACTCAATTCTGGAATGAACAAATCAGCTCTTCACAAAGCTAAATTTCTGCCCATCTTTTGAGACAATTTATTCCCAGGTCTGCTCTCAGGACACAGCATACATGACATTCCAGGCAAGTGCCTCCCCTCACCCAAGAGAATCTTCCAAAAACCATCTTGGCATATTTTACTTTCTCTGACTTCAGCCACTGCACAGAGCATCACATACTTTGACATTCATATTACAAATTAATAAGTCGGTCAGTGCAGAAGAGCCCTGATATTTCATGCAGTGTGACCTCGAGCAGGAAAGGCAGCTCTGTCTCTGGACTCAGACACCACAAAGTGTGGAGGAGACCCAGAGCAAAGGGACTTGCAGTGTCTAAAAGGCTTTTGCTAGTCTGTGATGATCATCTTGTCTTGCACTGAGCATTGATGTTTCTGAAAGTGCTTACTGATATTTATTTATTCTTCATTTTAAAATTAAATATAATCCCAGCTAGCAATCTATAAAACAGCACAATGATTTCTAGCTACACATAACTTTTTTCTTCCCTCTGATGGTATTATTACATGCACTTTGGAATACAGTTGAAAGCATCTCTTTTGAGAAACTATTTCTTATATCATCAATTTCACACAAAACCAGCCATTTGTGACTGATGATTAGTCCTTACTTTGGGTAACTAAATCTAATATCAAAAAATCCATCAATAGCAAGTGCCCATAAACTCATCAGTGACATGTCACCATAGCATTATCTTTCACCACAGACATAAGGGAAGGATAAACTTCAAGAGATTTAATTTCAAACAGTTCTTCTTAAGATTGCAGTAATAGTTTAATGACAGAGAGATTGTAGAAGGAAAAAGGTGTGGAAACTGAAATAAAGCTGTCCTTAAAGACTGAAAGCTCATGGAATTTTGAAGAAGAGTTCAGCAGTTGTCAATGCCAATAGAATTTAATGGAGTAGATACAAAGCAAAAGACAAAATCAATACCAAGGTGTTTGTGCTTCATTTCTTTGTAGTTGTCAAACCTTTGAAGCTGTTAAATAATGACTTATAGACTAGGACTAGATGTCTACTTTGACATTTCCTTAATGCCATGTCAAGAACCCATCTACTCACACTCAAAATAAAAAAAAAAGTTTTTATGATACAGAATAGAAACTCAACATCAGAACCATGTGATGTGAAATTTACAGAACCTGAGTCTTTATATTTTCTTTATACAACAGAAAATATTTTTTAAAAATTCAATTTCTTATCAAGTCTTTCTTTCAGACACACTCAGCATGCATGTACAGAACACAAAAATCACTTTGTAGGCTTAAGCCATTCTACAATAGATAACATTCATTCTTTATGGATTCTGCATGGAACTGTTTCCTTGAAACAGGTCTCACTCAACCCTGGCAGTCAGTCAATAACCTAGTCAGGGCTGAAAACGGCCTAGTCATTGAGGAAATGGCCTCAAGTGGCACTAGGGGATGTTCAAGTTAGGTGTTGAGGAAAATGTCTTCCCTGGAGGGTGATCAGGCATTGAAGCAGGCTGCCCTGGGCAGCAGTAGAATCACCATCCCTGGAGGTGTTTAACAGATGTTTAGATGTGGTCCCTGGGGACACAGTTTAGAGGTGAACATGGCAGTGCTGGGTTCTGACTGAACTCAATGATTTTAGAGGAGTTTTTCAATCTAAATGGTTCTATGACTGACCTTTCACAAAGCTTAGACGAGACCACAGGCTCCTCCAGACAAACCCAGAGCATTCAAAACTGTGGGAGAGAGAGACTGTCCCCTTGCCACTCTGTACGTGCCCCCTGCCCACTGAAGCTGGTGTAAGTTGCATCCTTCTCTCCTGCAGGACTGGAACGTGGCATGGATGATAGACTGGCAAGTTTTGCTCCCTGAACCTGCAACTTGGTACCGTGGATCAGGGGCAAGTCCAGCCAAGGGTGTCAAACAGGAAGGCTGGGTGAATAAACCAGAATGGGATTGAACTCCACTCCCCTAACTGCCAGGTGAGCAGCTCTGTGGCTCTCATTCACGGCTCATGCCTGGTTGAGTGGCAGCAGCTGAAGAGGCTACTGCCCCATCCCAGTTAGGCAGTCAAATTAAACCAAGAGTATACAGAACTTAATTTCGTAACTTGTTGCAGCTAAACCCTGCCGGGAGTGTGATTCAACCCTCTCAGGTGCCATGGCTCATTGTCTCGTGTATAAACTGAAATGTCCCTTGGTTTATCTCAATCCTACCATGGCTTTGGAGAAGAAATGCCACTGTTCCATCATCCCCACTCCTGGGAAAGGAGCTGTCAGCTGTGGGACAGGGAGGACAGGCACCAGCCAGATCCTCTTCAGCTGCCCAGCAGGAATCAACAGAGCTCATGGCTCCGAGCTCTTTCTCTGACCCAGAAGCACCTGGTCTAGCTTGGATTAATCTACCTTGTAAATGCAGCATAGATGTTGAACTTTAAATTCACCTCCTCACTCGTTCTGTATTCATCCCATTATGCAGAGATACTGTTAAAATGGCACTAATCATTTTAAATTTACATCAGAGTAAAAACAATATTTAAATCATACAAATACTACTCTTTCTATTAGCCATTTTAAAAAATTATCATTTTATATTAGGCATTGTGCAAGACTATGAAACAGCACTAAGATTCAACTCTGAACCACCCTGCAGAGTAGAACAAGGTTAAAATCAGTCCCCTCACTCCCTCAAAAACCAAAGGAGGAAGCAAAAACAAAGCTGCAAAAACTCCTTCCTGAGTTTCTATGTGCATTTAATACTGCTGGTAGAATCTTGTAACTCTGACGGCCATTTTATTCCTTCACATATTTACGGAATACTGAGGACAACAGATTAGGTAGATTTATTTCTCTTTAAGGTCACTTCAAGACCTGAAGCTCAGTCTTCCAGAGTATTCTTGCATTCTAATTATTTGGATATTTAATGGATTTTAATTTAGACAAAATAGGGAGAATTTTGGAAGGCAAATATCTTGTTGGGGAATAAATCTCCTAACACTGGAACTGTGTATATACTGGAATCAAGTGTAGCCTTGGTTTGTGCTCTCAGTATTAGATCTCCATACCTGGTAGGCTGGAGTGGGACATCCTTACAGGCACTCTGCAAAGGGTTCATCAGACATGGTCACAAAAATGCTGTCACAATTATGCCTGTGCTATCTGTAGCCTGCTTGAGCTGGGATTTCCCAACACTCTATTACAGGTACTGAAAACAGAATTGGCATAACTGAAATTCAGTGTGGGGTTGATTTTGCATTTTGGATGCCTGAATATCATTGTGACTGTTCACTTTTCCATGACAACACATAATTAAAACAAAAAATCCCAGACATTTTTGCATCGAAGGTGGGGGGCTTTTTTCCGCTACTGAAGTCTCATTTTCTTTTTAGGAAATTTTGTGAAAATGTAAACCGATGGGAAGGAGACACCAGAGAATATTTTGTCCTCCAGTAACATGTATGGATGAGAAGACTTGCTGAGCAATACCTTGTTAACAACTGTCAGGTTTTAGGGGAAGTAGAGGGGGTTAGTTTGCACGACGCCTGCTTTAAGAAGGTACTGTATCATCAAAACAAGATCTCCCACAGGAGGGATTCTTCAGCAGCAAAGGAAGGAAGGCAGGCATTACCCCAGACATTTGATACAGAGGGTATGACAAAAGGAAGAACAAAAGGACAATTCAATACCTCTTATTCTTGCTGCAGCTGTAGAAAGAGCTACAAGGAACAGCAGGCAAGGTTAGAGAACTCTGCTGCTGAACATCTCCTTAAGCATAGAGAGGAGGCACCTGGCACAGGAGATGGCAGTGAGTAGCAAGGCACGCACATCCTAATCCCATGTCACCCACTGTTAGGTGAAGCTTGGGAATATTCCTGTGTCTCAGCTGGTAAGGACGGGTCTCTATTTTGTCCCACAGTAGACAAATCTAATTTCTGCTGCTATGAACTCTTCCAAGCACTTCTTCAATTTCATTCCTGCAGCTTCCAGAAAACACCCAACACAAATCATAACACAAGGCAATAATCTCCTGCTTCAGAGACAGGAACACACAGTTCAGGGTCGTGAACAGAGATTTACAATTCCCTACTGGTTTATTTCATCCTTTCTCTCTAGGACCTTGTTTGCCAGTGCCAACACTTGGGACCAACCAACAGATATGCGATGATGCACTTGACCATTTAACTAATCCAGCTCCAGTGTTTCCCATTAGAGTCTTGTAAGGGATTACATGTTCAGGGAAAAAAGCAATATAATTACATCAAAACTTTTACATACAAGCCTTTGGAAGTGCACAGAAAGAAGGGCCAAGCAGACATGTTATTTTCTTACAGAAAGGAAGCAACCTTATGAATCTCCTGTTAGGCTGAGAAGCACCAGAAAGTAAGGGAAAGATTTTGAGTCCTAAACTGATGCATAAAATGCTTGTTTACCAAAGTTATTAACTGAAATAAAAATTTTAACATTGTAAGCTATCTGATCTCTTGCTTTCATCACTGGCTAGCAGCCAGTTAATTACAGCAAATTAATAATGTATTAAATTTTGTTTGCTGAAGCTATCAACAATTTTCACTGGGTGCAAATACTGAAGTTTTGTAGAAGCTGGAACAGATATGCTTTATCCTCACCTTATACCACATGCAAAGTGAGCAACTGTATAATGTACTGTGGCTGTACTATATGGAAAAATAGAACAAAAGCAACTCTGGCATAATGTCAGCGACAAACTTTAATCTGTGACAAAATCACATTTTAACTTGCACATTATAACCGATACTTTTGTAATGCCACAAATAAAAGTATTCCCACAACAACTTTAGAAGAGAGGAATCTATAATGGTAGGTAATTTGCCATTGCAGACAAAAATCTGGAGTTGTCCAGAGGCTGAACATTATTCCAGATAACTGTGCCCAGCTGTGACTGAGAACACTGAATTGGAAACATTCTCCCATAACTGCCCTCTAAGAAAGGTTTTATATATTCCCCCAAAGGGCAGAAAATTTACAAATATGAGAGTTACTGAAAACCCCAGAGGACTCTTAACGAGAAAGAAAGTTAGATTTCAAGAGAATCTTTCAAGAGAAGGATTATTATCTGCTCTGCTGGCCAGGACCATAGGTCTTTTCTATGCACTTTACTCTTGTTCGAAAATGTATGCAAACCAAAACACACTTATGTGACATAATTCAGTTCCACAAACAAGAACAGTAATTTGAGTCTGGGATGATAATAGTTTCATTTATTACTAGAAATATCTAAAGAAATTGTTTGGTTTTTTTTGGTTTTTTTTTTAGCTTCCAGGGACAACAACCAACTTTTCACCCGCTCTTTTTCTACTACTTCTTGACTGAGTATGAATTTTATCATCACATTTGCAACTTCCTCCTCTAAGATGCTGAGCAACCCCACCATCTCCCCCTGCCTGCCTGCTCAGCAGGCTTTTGGTCCTGCCCCCCAGTTCCCTCTCTTCTCCAGTCACAAACTCCCCTTGGCTGTGAAGTTGGCTACTACATCCAGACAAATCACTCCCAAATGCACCTCACCAGCTCGACACAGTCTGAGATCTCCAGCTGCCAAGCAGAAAGTGTGTATTTGATGATGGCTTAAAGTGTACCATTATTCTGTCTCTGAAGTAAAGCAGGGAATGCTAACAGTCTTTCTATTTTATTTTAATGCTGTGTCTGTATATTCAAAAGTCTCATTAAGCAGTGCTGCACTTTTCCTTCTAGAAGGATGCCTGTGCAATACATCTTCCTAAGGGTGTAACAAAAATATACATGAATCACCTTTATTTGTGAGATTATCTCCAGGATGTTCTTTGTACACTGTAGGTTTAGAAAATAATTTATATTTCATTTTCGCAGATCTGTACTCCACCTGACAAAGAGAGTAACATAACATAAAAATGCACTGTTTGTCTACATTATTTTGTTGGTTTGGGTGTTTGTGGTTTTTTGTTTTGTTGTTTTTTTTTTTTTTCCTTGGTTTTTTGGGGTTTTTGGTTTTGTTTTTTTTTTTT
>VZTJ01003630.1:753857-856103 GCA_013397795.1 Orthonyx spaldingii
TTTTTTTTTTTTTTTTTTTGTCTCTTCTATATAGCATTACAGACCTGTGATATATTTGTGGCAAAAATTTTGGTGCTGTAAGAAGTGAAGGCATCTCTAAATATTGAGATGACATGAGAACAAGTCTGAAGTGTGAAACAGAAGCTCTCTGGTAAGATAAGGTGAAGAGCTGACACATCTAAGGAGACAGAGCTTACTTTACTCAGTGTAAGTTTACAGTCACTGTAGCATCAAAATAAAGCTGCTTGGAAGAGAGAGAAATGTTTTGGGGAGAAAAAAAAGGTTTAATTTACCTTATTCTTCTTATATACTTATTATTACTAAGTGGGAGAACCCCATGCTTAAGCATATTTGAGAAAATTCAAAGAGACATTAATTTACTTTCAGAGTTTCAAACTAACTGCAATCCACTTGTTTGTCACTTTTGTGTTAATTCATCTCTTACCCCCCCAAACACAGTTTCAAAAGCTCATTTTATGTTCCTCCTACATGTTAATGATCTGTTGAACTCTGTCTTTAGGACCAGCAGGTGATAAAGTGATAAAGTGGACAGTCGTCCAGAAGCATTCAATATCTTCCTTTATTTTTCAGTACACCAGAGAAAACTACAGTGGATTCTTACTTTAATTTTAGGGTAACTTTAATGTTTTGTGTTTCACCTTCTTTATCACCTTAACGACCCAGATCTTGTTTTGAAAGGAAATCTCTACTTCTAACCACAGACTACCTCTCTGAGAGGTTTCCTGAAGCTGCAATTTCTGCACCACAGTAATACAGAGTATTCATATCCAATTCCTTGAGCTGATTTTAAAAAGAGAAGGAAATGGATCAGCAAAAAGTGTGTCCAAATGTGATTATTTTTGAATCATAAAATTTCCCAAATTCTCTAGAATAACGTGATGCATTATCTTGTCAGCAGCAGATGTCATGGAAAAGCTTTTCCCAAAATCTATTAGGTTTACCTTCAAAATAAATATTTATATCTTTTTAGTTAAGTTCCTCTAAAAGTCTGCATGTATTTGAAATCATGCATGACGTCTGCCCCTGTGAGCTCTCAAGTCACAAAAAAAAAGATACCTTACTGGCTAAGAAATTTTTTCATGTCCCTCAGTCTTATGCAGAAGATGTGGAAGTCATGCAGAACGCACTGGAGATGAGGCAGGCTAAAGCTTTGCTCCAAAATTTAGTTCTGTATGTTCCAGTTACAATATTTTAAAATTAAAAATATGAATTCAAAATTCAGGTTTACTGCAGAAACTCTATGGCAAAACCCATTTCTCTGTATCTCCCACACTATCTGATAATATTTACCATTTAGATGACAAAACCAGTACATATAAGGAAGGCATTACTGTATTTTTATTTTTTTTTTAATTAATAACTAATATGAATGGTGAATACAGGCAGTATGAACCAAACCAAATTCACAATTACTACAACTTCTGGAAAACAAGAACGCCTGAAGAAGAAAGTGTTGTTTGTAAAGAAATACTTAATTTGACTCATTTTGTTTACATCTGCATCCCATGAATGAAAACTTCCATCACAGATTGCCAAAGAAAACATGTCAAGTTTTTAGTATCTTCACATCTTTAGATAAAGTCATCTGGAAAAAAAAATCATCTCCATAATGAGGAAATGTGCTTGTTTAAAATGTGTGAATTTTACTGTGGAGGGATTTGTATGTGGCAGTTTTGAATGAAACTGTGTAATACACATGGTCACCAGAAAAGCACAGCTTGAATATCATAAGAGCTATAATTTGCATTTGCACCACATAAAGGTGAGCTAAAACACAGGTGGCAGAAACAGAGTTTAAATTTGCCAGCTCCTTCTCAACTCCATCTTATATTAAAATAAATACAATTAAAAGACAAAAGAGATCAACTTTTCTGTGTTCTGAAGTGCAAAAGGCAAAATACAGAGTGGTCTTCCCAGCATTACTGAATTTCCCTGATGGTCCAGGATCTCATATACTTGTGAGGATGCAAAGAATGTGCAGCCAACCCAAACCCACTGCACCCTTCCCATGGATTCATCCTGTGAACTAAGGCTGACAGCAGATCATAAATCCCTAGACTACTGTAAAACAAAAGCAGATGGTAAGAGAGAATTTCTGTGTGAGGAAGACAGAAAAAATGTGAAAGAAAGAACAAGAACAGGAAAAGAGGGAGGAAGGGAGGAGGGAAGGGAGGAGGGAAGGGAGAGAGGGAGGGAGGGAGGAAGGCAGGAAGGAAGGCAGGCAGGCAGGCAGGCAGGCAGGCAGGACGGAAGGCAGGAAGGAAGGCAGGCAGGAAGGCAGGAAGGCAGGAAGGCAGGAAGGCAGGAAGGAAGGAAGGAAGGAAGGAAGGAAGGAAGGAAATAGACTCAAAGAGCAAAAGACCGCCAAGGGAAGTAAAAACCAGCTTATGTATCCACAAGAATCTCGCGACTACATTAGAAGTAATGGAAGCTCGCCAAGACTGGCACAAAATTAGTTATGTTGTCTTTCTTCTCAGTAGTGGTAGCCACCACAAGTAAAAGGTGACAAGAACTGGAAGCCTTCCCAGAATTTCATTTTCTCAGGAAAGTACTGGGTAGATAATTCTATTAAATTCTAAAATGCTGGATAAGAAAAATAGAATCCCAAGTTTCAATGGTATGTCTGCATAGGCTGTGCAAGGTGATTTGTTTTTTTTAATAGGGCAAAACAGAAAAATAGGTTAAGTGCTTGAGAACAGTCATCAAGAGTCTCAAGGGACAGAGAGGGAAACGGAGCAAATTTGGGTTCAGCATTCTCTTCTGAAACTTGTAGTGTTTTTCCAATTCAGAGGTAGTTTGTTTAAGCCCAATGAGGGTAACTTATGGCTAAAGGATGCAGATTCTTATCACAAATGTGTCAAATGGCTTTTTAATAAATGCAGTGTAATAGAAAAGCCCTTAATATGTGCTATTTAAAGAAAATCAATTGTATTTGCAAGTCGTAACAAATCTCACAGTTTAATTGCAAGATGTAATACTCCAGAAGGACTCTGCTCAATTTATTTTACCACTTGGTTCTAATTTTAACTGGTGGAAATGATTTAAATGGAATGTAGCATTAGCCAGCTCCCCTCTCCATTTATCTTTATATATTAGTGCCTGTGAGGTGTTCAGGAACTGCTTAGTAAGCAACACTGACTGTGAAAGCAAAGTATAAATAGCAAATAAACAAATCCCATTTCCACTGGTAGCAATCAGGTCTGCTGTGAGGTTGGGCATTCATGAGGTGACATGGAAAATTTCTTTATACAGAATCCATTGTAGGTTATACTTGGTGATAAAACAGAAGTTAGAAGATGAAGTTCCTCAGCAGTTTCCAAGCTCAACATAATTTCTCAAAGAACAGCCAAATGTCTGTGCTTGTGCCCAGGGATAGGTGTGTGAAGGAATTATTTTTTTCTGACTTAAGAAACATCTCTACCAACCCCCGTAAGACACTCAAACAACCCAAAAACATGGGAATTCTATACAGCTTAAAACAAAGCCACAATAAAAAACCTGGATCCAAAAGCATCTTCCTTAACATTCTAGGAAGAAAACATAAATTCTTATGTTTTTGAACTTATGTGCAGACTTAGAGTAGAAGCTGGTGGTTTCTATTTTTCAAAAGAAACTTATTGTCTATTTCCTCTTATCTCCCACAAAAATTGATTTATTTTCAGCTGAATATCCTTTCGTCCGCTCAAGAGATTTTTTTTTTTTAGTTAATATTTTGTACAGTCCTAATATATAAAAATAGTCCTACAAATCACCAGTTTTAAAGGAAAATTAAAAAGAGATACAAAGACTGATGAACTTTTTTTGCCTGATGAAGTTTTCTTACCACGAAAAACACACTGGAGTTTAGTATTTAGTTTTTAGTTAAGAGGGGTGCTCTTTAGAAAAATCCATAAAGAATTGACTGGGTTTGAATTTTGCAAGTTCTCCTATCTAAGCAAAGAAAAACGTTTCATGAATAATAATTAGTTGACTCTAAAGCCATCATGTGAGCTAATTTTGTGTAATGGTTACATAAACAAGTACTTTTGCTTTTATTTGGAATTTAAGGACTAGACTCTCCAGCAAAATTCTGAACTATAAAATATTCTAAGCAAAGGAGAATAGGTAGGGAGAGGAAACAGTAAAATAAAGTTATATTTTCATGTGACAAGGCAACATAAATGAAAAAAAACTTAAGAAGCAAAGTAGAATGGAGCTTTAGTATATGATCTATATCGTGCACATATGCATAGATGTACCATAAAACACATCCATGAAGAAAAATTAGATCTGTTTTTATCATTGCACAAGACTACAGGCAAATAAACTGTTACTACTGAATTGAGAGGAACAGTTTTTATTTTCCTTAATTCAAAACTTTGTCTAATTTTGAACCATTAAACATCAGGAGGATATTTAAATATTTGCAGTCAACACAATGCATTAAAATATAATCAAGTCAGGAAATACTAAAGAAATGGCTTTAAGAAGTGAAAAGATACATATGATGACCACTACACATCTAGGTTAACGAGATGAAGACTGGTCTATCTCAGTTGTTCTGAAAGAAAAGCTAAAGAAATCTGGAGGAAAGGGGAATTATATGTATTAATTTTTCCACCTATGATAACTACAATATCAGAATTGAGTTATGTACTGAAAGTTGCTTTGAATTTTTAATACCAACGTATTTATACACAGAGAAACCTGCAAAATAATTTCACATTTTTAAGACCAATCTGTGATAAGAAAGCATTAAAAGTGAAGCTAGTAAAATACTATTTCCTAAAGAATGTACCCAACTTTTTGTTTTACACATCACAGCACACAGTCTGTAAAAATGTTTTTTTGACCAGGTTTTACTAAAACCATCTCTTCAAGTTTCAAATTCTGGTCAATTACACAGGAAAACTGATGAGGAAATAGCATCTTCAGTAACCTACAGATGTAAATTCTGAAAGTACATAAATGTTTTTACAGCAATATGCTTCTATAGAAAGCACCCCTATAATCCAAAGAAAGTGGACAGACTATTTTTTCAAAACAAATATTCATCGTGAATAGAAAACTTGATTTTTAATTTTTTTTTTCAATCATGGTATGAAAATTCCTGTTAAAAATTTCATTTTAGACCTCATAAACAAAAATTTTGATTTGCAAAATCACTAGGGAATCAAACGTTTTGAGGACTCTTCTGAACAAAACAATAACAATGTTTCATTCTAAAATAACAACAAATGTGCATTATTATTTATGTACTCTTTACCCATAGTGGACACCCCCAAATGCATTAAAGGGAATACTGCACAGTTCTAGTTCCCATCGTTACAGAAAAAGATCATTTGATAGTACAAATAGTTCTTTATAGTTTTATGTTCTTGAAAGTGTTAAGACTGACAAGATTTCTTCTTTACACAATTTCCAAAACTATTTCTTCCTTAATTTTATGCTTAAATTTCCTAAAATGTGCATTCCGGGCATCAATAAAATAATTTAAAAAGTTAGAGAGAGAACAGTCAGTTTGAAAAAACAAAAGATTAGTTGTTTCAATACTGAATTTTGAAAGATTTGGAAATTCAATACTGATTTTGAAAGAGCTGATCTAGCTATTACTTGTCTACCTTAGAATACACTAAAACTAAACCCTGATAGAAGGAAGAGGCAAAAAAACCCCTTCCTTCCACCATGACCCAAAGAATGGAAACATGGAAACTAAAGGAGAATCAGTATTTTCCTAGAAAACACAGAAATCAAAATACTGTGATTTGTACAGCTGAAATGTGCACCCCAATACAACCCATAATATAAAGAATTCAAAAGGCTTCATTGACATAAATAACCTTGCCATTCACTATGCAAGAACACAAAAGTTTGGAAAAGCCAGTGTAGCTCACTTGTGCACCTAAAACAAAATAGTGGCATCTACTAAAAAAAAACCAAAAAACAAAAAACACCACAAAAAAAACAAAACCAAAAAAACTTCCTGGAGTCTTTCTAAGGAGATCATTATTAAGGAGGACCTGGGACACTGGAAAGTTGTCTGATGTCAAGTACTGCCAGGTATATTTTCTGAGGACAGAAAAGAAACATTATAGTATTGAGAAAGCCAATGCATCTGTTTTGCTGTACCCACTGCTACTGACTTCCCAAAATACTCTTCAGAACACTGAGTTGTTGGATAACAGAAGTCAGAAGAAATATATTTCATCATTCCTTGTATATCTAAATCCATTCCTTAAAAACTGCTTGCGCTAGAGCACGGCTTATTGCACATATGAAATAAACACCTGAAACACCAGAAAATCTGCTTTAAGCAACATTTTCCTACCTGAATAAAAAGCGACAACTTTGGGGATCAAATAATATCCTTTGTGCATGTGGCACTTGGAGTTTATCATCATGAGGGTGGGGGAGAGAGGGAAATGATAAATCACTCTTAAGCAAAGTAAGAAAGTTTTCATGCTGACTTCTGCTGGGCAGAGAAAAGTTTTCAATTTAATTCTTTCTAATCACTTGCCTTAGTTAATACTGTTTCCTGACCCTTTACCACCAAAAATTGGAAAAAACAAGCCCTGTTGCTGCCAGTGAGTAAAAAGCACTGTGCACAGCAGAATACCAATTCCGCCTGCAAAGCTGGTACCATTCCCGCTTGCTGTTTCTTTCTCTTTCTGGTGAAGTACATCGTTAATGAAGACTACAGAAAAGCACAGCAATTTGTTTTTCATGTTAACCTCTTCAGCTCACAACCACGCACAGCAAGACAGGCTGCAACACTACCGGAATGCTGGCATCAAAATTACCCCCTTTCCTTCATGTCTGCTCATTTTAACAAAATAATGATCTGCAGACAACCAATAAAGGGCATATTTTTTCCAAATAATTGATGATTGAATCTACTCTCATTACAGTTTACTGGGAGTTCATATAGGATTACAATTTAAAGAAAATGTATTCAACAAAAGCTTCCTGCTGCTGGACTCTCTGTGTAGCATTGTAATAATCTGAATTCTAGGGTTAGACTACAAAGACCGATTCATTTGCTTTGTTGGAGACCCAATTTTAAATTCACTGTATTCACTGCCTTAAATTCACTTTTCCATAATGGCTAAAAATAATGATTATTAATTACCCAGGCAAAACTTACAGATAATGCCTCAGTTTTGAAGGAGTTGATAAAGCCTTCCCCCTGCTTAACACATGGCATTGTGTTTACTCGTCAATTTTTGTAATAAATCCATTCTCCAAATTGCTTAAGTAGCAGCATAATTTTGAATTGCCTTTGAAAAGCAGAAGCTGAATTAGTACTATCATTCTTTTATATTTCTGAAGTAGTCAAGAGCATTCAAAACAGTGCTCTCAATATTTCTGTTTTGTTTTTTTTTTTTTTTTTCCTTTTTCCCTCTTTAGATTGAGAAGTTGTTTTGGTTGATTTCTTATTGAGGTGAATTCTTTCAGCCTCCTCCATCAAGCAGTGTTGATTTCTGGAGAACTTTGAAGCCTGAGCTGGGAACTGACCTGCATCAAATGTCTCAGCTCCTCCAAGACCTGTCAAATCATCAAGGAGCCCTCCCTAGTCACAGCTGACAGAGCTATGGGACAATGTTTCCTTCCTATCCTTGTCATGGCCTTTCTGCAGCCTGAGGAAGGAGGGAGATGGACTTTACTGGCCTTGCAGTCAGAGATGCTCCTTTTTTTGGAAACTGAACTTCTTCGGCAACAAGAGGATTTTCTGGTGTCGGCCCCAGGGGTTGTGGGGTGTGCACGTGCGTGAGGATAAACTCTGAAAAGGCTGGCGGTGTGAAAGAAAGATACAAACCCTAAAAACCACATCATGAAACCGTTATCAGGCTAACAATCACTTTGGTCCAAAGGAAAAAATGTAATCAATGGGAGCTTTATGAGAAATCTCCACCCTTCACCAGACAGGTGGAACAGATGGGAGAGAAGCCTTTGCCCTTCATGCTTAAACAAGATTTTTTCTTGTGATGACTCCCTCAGTTATGGACACAATCTACTTTGTAAACAGCGATAATGCTCAGGAAGACCTCCTTCAAGAATAATTCCTATGAAATCATTGCTACTGGGTGCTCGAAATAATTTTTCAGAGCACAGTTGTGACGACACGCTATGGGGACCCAAGGTGAAACCAGAAGAAAGTCACTCGGTTTGTGACTACAGATCCTGGCCCTGGTGTCTCTAAGGCCAAGGTGACAAAGGAGGTATTGGTACTTCTTGTTGATGATAAGGGTGCATTAGTTTAAAACAAGTTAATAATCAAGAGCGAAGTATAAGCTTATTAAAATAAAGTACAAGGTTAAGAAATGGCCCTGTTCATTAACTCAAAAGCTAGAAAGAACAGAAGAGAGACATGGCAGAAAAGGTTTGCATCGGTTCATCTATTATTTTTCTATAAAGAGGGATTACTAGTTTTTGTTAGTGCTACAACCTTAAAATGGAAGGCATTTTATAAATAAAGAACCTTTTTCTCTATTCTGTTAAATGCATAAAACTGTACTATTAAAAAAGAAGTGGGCCACACTCTCCAAAGGTTTTATGTAGATAAATGTAGTTTTGCATGCTCATGTTCATGGTCTGTTTGCACTGAATTGACTAAAGATGCCATGTAAAGATAGAATATTCATTTTTGAAATATAAATCATCAGGGGATGAATAGACTCTGGCACTCCCTTGGGTTTATAGTCTTTGCTGGTTGTCTGTTTAAGAGGCTTCCTGAGATGGATGCTCAGACAATCTGTTCCTATGTACTTCTCCAGGCTTGCATGTGAACCTTCAGAATCATACCTGAAGGTGTCAGAAACAGTAGTTTATTCCCCTCGTTTTTGCATTCTGCATGAGGAATCTATTGTGTTTGTTACTCAAATACTTTCCAAAAGCAGAATTGATCATTTGTCAGAAAAAAAGGATGAGAGGATATTGTGTTCAGCTGTGTCAGGAGAGGTTTAGGTTGGACACTAGGAAGAATTTCTGCAGAGAACAGGTGATTTGCTATTGAAATGGGCTGTCCAGGGAGGTGTTGGAGTCACTGTCCCTGGAGGTGTTTAAGGAAAGACTGGACTTGGCACTCCGTGCCATGGTTTCATTGACAGGGGGTGTTTAGTCACAGGTGGGACTCTATGATCTCAGAGTTTTTTTCTAGCTTAATTGATTCTGTGATTCTGTTATGTACTCTGATGTAATCTATAAAACATTCCAGCATGGGAAGTAAAGTAAGACCAAGCCAACCCAAAGTAAAAAAAGATATCTGCAAGAGACACTTGAAAATTAAAGCTCCTGGGCCTGGTTACTAATGAGAGTGAAGGGTTTTGTAGAAAAAACTTTAATCAAACATGTTTCTGGAATCTCCCTGCTCAGGTAGGAAAGAGACAGGCAGAAAATAACTGCTACACATAAGGCAACCTGAAAACATTTTCTGCAGAAACACTACACCTGAAGTTAAAACAGAAAATAAAAATGTTTGGTAGAGAAACAGTAAATTGTGCAAAGCAGCAATTAAAGAATAAAAAATATACCTTCTATTTTTTTTTGGTCCTGTTCACTGTTATAATTACTCTCTACAGAGAGTTGGTTAATTAACTTCCCTTGTTATTTGACTGCACATAATGAATGAAGAATCAACAAAACAGAGAATACCAGGATACAGAGAGTAGCCAAAATTCCTATTGCTCATGTACATACATGCCAGCTATCACATTTGCACTTAGACACAAATACATGCATTTCTTTATGCCCAAGGAAGCAGAAGTATTCAGTAGTACCTGGTTTGTCTTTAAAGAAATCAGAAAATTTATAATGCATTTACAGAAAAGCGTTGCTTTAAACCAGACTTAAGTCTTACTTCTATCTTCTAAAAATAATAAAATATTAGGGGAGGACACAGTAAGTTCTGACTTAACGTGAAAACTTAAGACTATTGCAAGAAGAAATATCAGCCTTCCAGTGAAAGCTATTTCATTCATATTTCAATATAACATAAAGGGAAAAGAATATTTTAATTTTACATGAGAAACAAATGACAGTTATTAGAAGTAGAACAATACCTTTAGAAGAAAATGTTTTGGGGGGAAAAATGTGCCAGGTTCCACATATGCTTTGTGGAACTGTAAAACAGATTTAGAATATATTACCTATAGAGGGGGGTTAACACATTACAAGGCTCTGAGAAAAGAAAAGCTGGATAGTAGTAGAAGCTCTCTTTTAGGAGAGAGATAGCACTCAATATTTAAAATATGACTAGTTCCAAAATATTTATCCAAACCAAATTACAGGTCATCAGGCACCGGTAATTCATGTACCTCCCTGATTCTGATGTGGTGAGAAACTGCTCTGACAGTCAGCTATTTTTATTTATTTTTTTACTTTTTTCTCTTGCCCCACTACCTAATGCAGATGACGTATCACTTCCCATGCAAATAGACACTTTCCACTTGTCTTAACTGCCAGCTACCTTAATGGTGCTTTCTAGGACATCAAAAGTATTAGTGATAGGAAGATTATCTCTCATTTGAAAGAGCAATAGTTTGGTTGTCTCACTGTCAATTAATGAATTAACAACACCGTTTAGGCAGCACAAAAATTGTCAGCAAAACTCAAAATTCGTAAAGTGGACTATGACCTTTTGAAAAGCTGTATCTTCACAGAGGTATTGAGGAAGTGCTGTCTGATAGCAGAGAAACACATCTTAGCGCTCATCCTTGGTTTTTTTGCAAATAAATCATCCCCATCACAAGGAGCACTATTATCAGCTCCTTCATGTTTGATACACTGTTTGTTGTGTCCTGGTTTCCATTGTGTGTTTTCTTTTATCAAAACAACTTTCTCTACAGCCCTGTTTTCTGACAAATCCAAAGACTTCCAAACCTTTTTCAAATTAACTCTGAGACTACATGAAAGTGAACGTTAGAATGACATATTAAAAGCAGAATGCATTAAAACCACACAAAATGTTATTTAATATTCAGGAAATTAAATTGCAGAGAGCTAAACAAAGAGTTGCTCCTCATTCAACGACTTCTAGCAGTAAAAAGTTTATAATGAAAACCAATAATAACAACAGGGAGCCGGGATCCAGTTGTTGAGTTATTCTGGAAGTGGTTCTGCTGCTCAAACACACGTGTCCTGTGCCACACAGCAGACTCAGGGGTTTCTTGCCCAGACACTCTCAAGCCTCACAAAGACATTGTGCCATATTGATCTACTCCAGGCACACCTCTTGACCACATTAAAGCATCTTATGTGGCATTAGATACCTTATTTTAAGCAACTGAATTAAGTTTAAATAATTGCTGCCAAAAGAAAATTCCACAATCTTTTTTTTTTCCTTTTTTGAGGGAATATATAAACATTTACCATATATTCCCCTTAAAAATGCAGATTATTTGGTATTTATGCATTTTGTCTATAATTTTCCTCCCTGAATGTAAAGGTTAGGTTTTTTATTTGATTTTGATTAACCACATTATTTTAATTGAGAATATATTCTGTAGTGTGGAAAATCTGTTTATAGAACTCTTTCAGTTAGGAATAATTTGTTGTCAAAGCAGGCTTTGTGCTTGATGCAATTCTTTATACACTATTTCCTCTTTCCTAAATTAGAGGTTAGATGAGGATTTTTCTGTTTTCAAACATTGGTTTAACAACAGAAAACACTGGCAGGAAAATATTCATCTCAGGTTAAATTTAATCTAGTAATAACTGCACAGATTATTTATAACAAAAAAAGTCCAACAAAAACAGGAGCAGAGGTGAAATGATGCCTTTCTTGCTGTACATAAAAAGAGAACCAAGGGACATTGCAAATCTAATAAATTCTTCAAAGTGTCAGATCTTATCCAAATCAAGAGAGGAGTAAAAGGGAATTGCTTGCCTCTTCAGCAAGGATTTATTTCTCACTTGACTTGGTCGAAATATAGATGGGGAAGAGAACAAGATCCTGAACTGATACACATCCTTAGAGCTCCACTAAAGTCAAAAGAATAAACAGATTTCACAGCATGTGAAGATTAGCCCCCAAGAGATCAAAACTTAACAGATTTTTTTTCATCCCTGAACAACCCCACAACTCAGTACCTTTACAATCTGCTCTAGTGGAGTTCCTGCTCATAAGACAGATGGTCTGATCGAGTGTCACATCAAGCACTGGTTCAAAAGAACAACTTCTTTCTTGCAGCAGGCTGATTCCTCTCCCATTCCTGAAACAGCTACACTGAGAGAAAACCAGTCCATCAGAAAACTTCTTTTGCTTTGGGGGCGCTTCCTCTCCAGTTAGGAACTTTACAGCTTTTTAAGGAGACATGCAAATTCTCCAAAAAATTGCACTGTAAAGATTTTTTCATCTTTTGTGCAGGGCTACGCAAGCAAAAGCACTGAATAAAGTGCTGCTTGTATTGGGATGGAATACCTTTCACCACAAAAACTAACTCTTTATTCACAGGGATATTTGCAAGGAGTCTGAGACAACACCTGTATCAGAAATTCCCACTGAAGACAGGAATTGTGCTGCTGTGGCACATAAACCTATTCTGACTCATTACATCATTTCCAAAGGGAAATATCCACGAGCCACAAAATTAGTCCAACCAATTTTAGTGTGTCTGTTGTATAAAACTATCATAGAAGAAATTGTGAAAATGTGTACAAAATTTCTTGTTATTTGTTTGTTTGGGTTTTTTCTGGGGCGGGGTGTTCAGATATTGTTCTTTTTTAAAAGTTATTTTCTTTTACTGTACCTTTTGTTTTCCTGGTGTAATTAACAAATGCTCAGAGAAGCACACTTCCACCTGAATATTTTAAATTGAGACCAGCCTCACCAACCCAGTAGTGGTTGTAGACAGGCAGAGGCTGCCAAAGAAAGCCAAAGATAAATTAATGAGCACAGTAAGAGAAGGATTTCCTTAAACACATTTTTTCCCCCATTTCTTACAGGATCATGAGTTGCTGAGGGTCTAATTCACTCTGGACCCAGATGCAGAGAGATCAATAAGTGATGACCTTGTTCTGGGGGACTGGTTGGTTTATTTCTCTACTGAAAGTAAACCCCAGTGAGCAGATCACTGGTGATGTGGTTTTCATTTTTTATTTGTTTTGTTTTTTGTTTTGTTGCCTTTTTTTTTTAATTCATTAACACAAAGTGACTTGAAATAAAGGTTTTATCTCATTTATGCATTGTTTCCAATAAAAAAAGACTGAATAAGAACGGAGTTGTCAACTGTTGATCAAGCACAAGCTAAAAAATAATATAATTCCCCTAGACAGAAAGCACTCAAATTTCTGAAATGAAAATGTATAAAAAATAAGATTCTACCTCAGATTTTACAGAATTATCCTTCCTAATACGTAATTAAAAACAAACCAATGAAACAAAGAATCCTTAATGTAAAAATAGCTATCTAGTCCTGTTAAGAGATTATTACTGTTCCTGATTCAAATTCTACAATTTAAATAGAGGTTGTATTTATATTTTATAATCCCTTGGTCATTAGAAACTAAGAGAATTCAAGAAGATATTTTGCCTTTTGGTGTTTATACTGCTTATGGAGAAATAGGAATACCTTAAAAGCTACAAGAAAATTACATTTTGTCCTGAAGTTCCCAAACATGACAATGTTTATCAGATTGTGGGAGAGCAAGATATTTCCTTGTTATCAGTTTACCTTCTGTCTCTAAAAATCAAACAAAACAATTCTTAAGGTAGAGGATTTATTTTCAAATGTAAAAATACTCAGAAAACCACCCATACAAGATGGTCAAAAGCCAAACTATTTTTCGAATGGACAAAATACACAAAGTGCTATGCACTTCTTCTCTGCTACTCAAACACACGCTGTCCCCATGGCCCTGCAAACACTTCAGCTCAGCCACCAAGATAAAGCACTCAATGCAATGCCTTTGAAGAAAAAATTTGAAAACATGCCCTGTCTATGATAATGGGGTCTACCCATGCCTTTTGAGGAGCTTTTTTTTGCCCATTTTGATTACTTTCTTCAAATAAGTAGTTCATGTGGCTGACACAACGACAGACAGAACCACTTTGTTATCTGTGTACATATTTTAGAGCATGGACGTTAAGGATTTCCATAGGCCAAAGTGGATACTCTGTTCTATTTTGTTCAATTGCGGTCAGCACAGCCCTGTGCACAGCATTGTATCAATCTCACTGTGGTGCTGCTGGATTCAATAATTAGCTACAAATGTGCCCAGGACTGACAAAATGACTCTGCTGTACATCAACGATGCTGTGGGAAAAAATTCCATTGCTGTGCTCCCCTATCTTCTCTGCAGACATGAGGTCAGAGGATGACAAAACAGGCTGCTGGGAGGGCAGCATCAGTTAGAACTCCTCAGTGCCACAGTGCCCAGTTATTCACTCAGGGGTAGAAAACTCTCCTGAAAGGACTGAGGTGATTTAACCCGGCAGGCAGCTCAACACCTCACACTCAGAATCTGGACACAGCAGTTTATTTAAACTGCTAACGCAAAATACAGAGGGGTTTCCAGCCGAAAATGGGAAAAGGAAGAGAAAATAAGAAATTTCTGCTGGCTGGACATAGCAGCATCCAAGTAATCAAAACTGTATTAATAGGACAAAATGCAAAAACCAAATACAATTATTCAAACAAACAAACAAAAAAACCCCAATAACCAAAACATGAAACAAACAAAAAAGTACCCTGAAACTTAAATGAGTGCTTGATGTTTTAAATCAATTTCTACCATGATTGATAGTATATTTAATAATCCTCAATCGCAATTATATAAAAGGAAGCTAAATATTGCTAGAACCCATAAGCTGAAAAACTGCACCAAAAGTCTTTAATGCAAGAGATGAAACAAAAATACTTTTCATGTACTGTCTATATTTATTGGAAGGGAAACTGACCAAAAAGTATTAAACAATCCAAAAAGCTCTGTTTTACAAAGCTAAGATGAACAGCAAGATTGTTTTGACAGCTACACTGCATTTCTATTTCAGATAATTTCTTCTTAACTAAGCCTAGATAATAGCTTAAGTGCTATTAGATGACTATTCCTGATTCACATAAGATTATGACAGAACTGATCACAAATAGGAGTGACTTACCGCGTTATTCTATAGGACCTCATGTGCCTTTAAAGAGTTGCTAAACTATAAAATACATCTTTTTCTAAATAAAGATGAAAATTAAACTTTATTATTTCTATCAACACACTCTAAACTTTTAGTGTCTACACATTAAATAGAGAAAAATTCTCTACAAGTCTCAAGTTCCAGTAAGATGATTTCCTGTCATCCTCAGCTGATCCCAATTCAATGCAACAAGAACAACACAGTTCACATCTCATTTACATGAAAGGATATAGGTAACAAAAGAGTTAAAAATGCGTGGCTTTGAATTTCTTAAGATTCACAATGAATTAAGAATTACTTTAGAGGTACTGAGTTTTCCAGTGCTTCCTCTTAAAGACAATAATACGTAAAAGCAGTACTGATGAAAAGGAGAGGGACGCAGACTAAAGAGGGAAAGAATAAAATGACCAAATCAATATGAAGTATCAAGTAAGTTTAGTAAGAAAAAGGATAAAGTAATAAACACACAGTGCCACTTGTACCAGTAGTCATTACCTTAAAATATATGGTCTTTATCTGAAATTGTATCAATGTTGAAACTATTCCTCCTAACACATCCTTCTCTCCTGCAATGCATTTTCCAGCATGGATGCGTTTTACAGGGTGAATTCTTCTCTTTGCCCTAGAACAACACCCATTTGAAACTCATTTACAACTCCCTTTACTGTTGGTGGAACACAGTTTCTTCCCAAAGATCACCCCTCAAGGGATTCAGATGGATTGTTTCACAAAATATAGAGTGACAAAGAGATTTTTGATCAGAGCTACTGGTACAGGAGGGGGCTTCAAGTGATGTTACTTCAAAGGCAGCGTGCATTTTGAGATGAACTGGGCCCTAACAACGACCTCTGCTGAGATATCAGGCTCAAAGTGTCAAGTCACAGTTTGTTCTGACATTATTTCCCTGCCACAGTCTGGCCCTTCATTTCATGCATTTAATAAAACAATCATTTTATGACAGAGCTCAGCATTTCATTGAGAAAAATATGCTCCTGTGACCAAATAAGCATGAAATATCGAGGACAGCCTTGCACAGCACAACCATAAAGACAAAAGTTATGGGGTTTTACCTCTTTTCCCCTCTGATAAATAGGCAAAAGAAGTAGCAGGGGTCAAATTATTACTTTTTGCACCTGAAAGAGCACATGACCTTTATAAAAAGTTCATTTTATAAGAGGAAATATCTAAAAATGAGTTTGATTGCTACGGTATTAACTCAGAATTTTGCAATTTTATTTCTGTGTCAAACCCTTCCTTTCTTTTGACAGAATTGTCAAAGGAACAGATGTAGGATGCTGCTTTTGGGGAGTACAGCTGCAAATCAAGAAAACCAAGCTGATCTACACTGTTCCTTTTATTTATTTTTTAATGTAGAATTAGCTCCCTTTTTTTCCTGATTCTCATCTATAATGGCTAAAGAAACAATTCTTTCTTTTCAATCATTCCTCATCAGAGCCAACATTTAATAATTCATTTATACTTCAGGAGACATGTTGAGACTGCTAATTAGTTAAGAGAAGAATTTTATGCATAATAATTTGCAGATGTGTTATAAAATTCACACTCTTAAAATGATCATAAAACCATCATAGCAGCTTCCACATAAAATTATATAAATACAGCCTAAAATAAAGTATTTTCTTTTTTGACAAGATTTCAAATGAATTTAGTTGAGATTGCTTAGAAAGACATTGTAAGACAAATAGACATATTTAAAAGTATATTTTGACTGTAAAAAGGAGGATTTGTTCCAAATATACTAATTATAAATGACATTTCTAGTTAGCATGTAGCACTAAAATGAAGCTATGTCAGTTATATTAAAAACACTTAAAATACTTTGTTTAAACAAACGATGATGATGGAACTGTAGGAAGTTGTTTCAAATAATCATGAGAATAGGTTACCATTTTGCTTTGGACTGGTGCAGTTTTCCTCCTATAATTATTGTATTCCCAAGTGGGCACCATCACACTGCACTGAATACTTGAATCACTTTCAGAGTGCACTTTTCACATGTTCACAGCCTGCCTCTTTCCATAACCAAACTCTTTGGGGACTGAATGCTGCAAACACATCCTGTTCTCATGCTTGCCTGTTTAGAGAGAACCACCTTCTTCTCACTTTTAATTAATTTTATACTCCCATAGTCTTGTATTCTGTGTTTTAACATTAAGCCTTTTTTTCCTGTCAAATATCCATGCACCGTTTCAAAATGCATTTTCATGTGTAACAGCTGTCTTAACAACTGCCAGAAAGATGGATCAGAAGGAGTGTGATTGTCTTGCCTTTTAAAAATATTAGAGCATTTCTTTAAGTATTTACATCCTTATTATAATGCATTTGGAATGAACACACTTTCTAAATATTTTCCCCCTTTAATTTGTTTTCTGCATTGATAGGCATAATCAATAATTCATCAATTTGTGAATTCATAAGTATGTCTCTTGCAATGTATTACTTTCAAAGTTTTGTTTTTCTGACATAATGAAATGAACTCCTATCACACTAAACAGTATATCTGAAAGTTCTCCTGCTCACAGTTTCAAAGCACCATCTGTGTCTCTGGGTTTCTTCAAAAGAGCTGCTAGGACTAGACTTCCAAGGAAGACCAGGAGAGATTACCACTTATAAGTAGAATTTTAAAGCTATTTTCTTAAAACTGGCATGTCAGAAGGAATTTTGGCCAGCTGGGTGGAAGTTCTGTACAGCAGCACAGGAGATACTTTGCAGAAATAATCAAATTCCATAAATGAGGCATTACCTTCCTTTGATTTTGATGGATTCTGGGCTGAGACCCTCCCATTCCTGGTAAGGTTTAGATGCTGTTGGGCCTTTAGGCATAAACTGTTAGTCAAATGTGGGCTCAGTTTAGCACAGGAGTCTACTCTGAACTTTGTGACTCAACAGGAGAATTCTCCATACTCCTTTTTAATCCTTACCCTTTCCTTTCCTTTTCTCTCCCCCCTTCCCCACTCAGATTCCACATCGACAGTTTTGGGTTGATTTTGGTTATAGATTGATTGATTTGGGATTTTTTTCTTTTTGTTTTCTTGCACACAGAGGTGAAAACTTAAGGTGATGAATCCCTTGGGATTGGAGAAAAGGAAAAGGAGAAATGGGAAAAGGAGTTTAAGCTGTGGAGACAGGGGAGGGTGGCTCACTTTGCACAGCCAGCAGCAGCAAGAAGGTTAATAATCCTGTGTCACTCTAAAAACTCCCTCTTGTAAAGGAACAAGCCTTCATGCCCACCAGCCAGGGGTTCAAATTAAATGGTGACATAAATCATGCTAATTATCATATGTCCTTTGGTATAAAGGAAGACACTGTATCTTGTGTCCTGAACGGAGGATATGCTGCTGTCAAGTGGAGTCACAGAGGGAGCAGCAGGACTTCAGATGGGAAGAGCTGTTTGCCTCTAAGGAATCTTGTAGGATCTCTATACACTTAGAGAAACTTTGATTCTAAGCTTCGTTTAAACTTCCCCATGTTACAAAATGTCAGTGATGGGGATCTAAAGAAGAGGACATTGAAATAACACAGCCAAATGTCTACGATCATCTTAACTGAGTGTTTGTTAATTCACAGCGTTGCAGTCAGTTGAGGACACTGGGGTGTGAACTTATGCTTTAAGGCTATTTTTCTCTCTTTAAATCCTCTCCCATTTAGAAATCCTTTGGGAGCAATTTTTGCCTCATTTCTTCCATTTAGCTCACTGGTCCCCCTCACTAATGAAGAAAGTTCAGTGATTTGGTCTCATGCCTTTGGAAAAAGTTAAAGGAACAGAATATGAATGCATGCAGTCAGGACTGCCAAAAAAATCTTCTCTTAAACACACTCCTCAGAGACCAGTGGAGACTGCATTTCAGAGAACCCTGCTCAAGAGTACTGCTCTAATTCCAGAAGGATGCTGGTAACTTCTGTTCTCAGTCACCAAGCAAGTGCTGATGTCACACTGATGAAGCAGGAGGGAAAGCAACCACAGCCTCATTCAAAACTTTAATTCAGTTCTGATGTTCTAAGTTTCAGATAATCTTTGCATTACTGTTGGAAAGCTCTGGGTGAGTTAAAGAGAGAATTCTGCAGTGGTTTTACAAATGTCTGAACTCATAAAACTTCAAGGTCTTTCTGAACATCAATAGTTCACATGAACTAGACTTAAGGAGGAAAGGGAGGATGGATAGCAATGTCTGATTTAATTTACTTATGACTTATGCACTGTTTTGCTGTTCAAAGAGACCAGAGGCATAGAAACAAGAAATCACAAAACATCTGCCTGCTTTTCATGGTCAACATTGTTGTGATCCACTTCTGGATGCATACCTAGCAATACTTCTTGTTATTTTCACAGGGCCTAAAAATGTACTCAACAATCATATTTTGTAGGATGAGACACGCCTTGAAAAATCACGTTCTGTGCTAAGCAGCTGTCATGAAACAAAGCTTCCCATTAGGTCTTTAGATATTTGTTTCAGCAGCAAATCATGACACTCTTAAGTTTTATTCCCTGCCCCAGAACTCGAGTACTGCAAGTTGTTCTACGTGTTGAATCCCTGCTCCTGACTCCTTTAAATCTCCCAGAGGTGGTCCCTGTCATAAAAGACCTCCAAATACTGTCGCTCAGAATTTTGACTATACCAAGGTCTGCATATTCTTCAGAAAAATTAGAATTACAAAAGCCTTTCCTGCTCTTTTTCTTTTTTTTTTAAATTCTAACAGTTGATAGGTTGTAAGTTGTTA
This sequence comes from Orthonyx spaldingii, assembly GCA_013397795.1. Lineage (NCBI taxonomy): Eukaryota > Metazoa > Chordata > Aves > Passeriformes > Orthonychidae > Orthonyx > Orthonyx spaldingii. Next base: position 773,722 of record VZTJ01003630.1, read on the forward strand.
ACATAGAAACCACTGGATAAATACACAGGTAATTAATGTAGAACAGAATTACTGCATTATTCTACAAAGAACAAATGGGATATTTAAAACTGATACACACTTCTAAAATTAAGCCCATGCATCTACAGGTCATTTACAAGATACTGTGATTGTATAAACATGACAGCCTCTTTTTGTTCTGTGAAAATTCACACAACATCTGCTGTGTACATTTGCTACAACTGAGTAACTTGCTGAAATATTCTCTGTTTTCCTGCAGTGAATTAGGATGGGAGGGACTGGGTTATGTGGCAACCATCAACATGAAAAAAATAGGAACAAAAATGTTTACAGGTATTGTTCTTGAGATGAATTGCTGACAAACAGCCTGAAGCAGTACTAAAGCTGGAATTCAGCTGCCTGAATTGCAGGCATCCACCACCCTTTGCCATGCCCACACCAACCTGGGATTTGCCCTCTGCTGCCCATGACAAAAGGACTCTAGGGAGCTCTCACCCTTCCAACCCTTCCAGAGAAGCAGCTACTGGCCAGTTGCTACTGCAATGAAAACTTCAGTAGCCATTACTTCAAAACAGAAATATCCCCCTAAGAAACATAACTAATAACAGTTTATAAAAACAAATATAGCTTGGCGATTTTACTGTCTCCCTCTCCAAAATGGTTTTTGTAAATGTTTCGAAATTTCCCTCTCATTGAAAATAAAAATAAAAAAAAATTAAAAAAAAAATCTGTATTCCTCTTAGTTTTGTTGAGTTCCTTTGACTGTCCTGCATAGTTCCATGAAGATAAATCTCTAGGCTTTCATTTTATCTTTATACTTTTATCAGAAGTGCTAAAGGCCTCTCCACTGACATTGAAAACAGGATTCTTATAAACTGTATTACATAGAAAGATAATGGATATGGAAATTGTAGTAGCATTATGAATACTGAAATATAACAATTTTATGAATGTAGTCTGGGAGATAACTATGTGACCATGATGAGGCACCAACATTTTTGGTTTAAATATGTTATGCTAAAACAGTTGGGATGCTCACCATATGCCTATAATTCTTAAAATGAATGCAATCTGCTCAGGATTGAGACACTACCACCTCTTTCCAGAAAACAACTGACAAGCACATATTTGAAAGACAACATCATTTTCCTCAGCTATACATTAAACTGATAACTGTCTTGTGAGATTGAAAGCATAAGGATGGAGAAATCTTCAAGTACACAAATCCTTGTGAAGGAAGGAGAGTTACCTTTCAAGGGCATTTCTGTCAGTTTTGAGAAAGAATAGTTGACCTGGGAAAACACTCAAGAAAAGCTCATAAACAGTGAAGACATCGTGAGACAGGAAGTATCTTGATTCTAGTTCTATGAGATATCCAAATACTCCTTATAGCCCAGCATTTCAATTTCTCCCATCTTTAATGCAGAAGAGGTAGTTATTTAGGTGTTGGTGTCAGTACAGACTGATTCAGGTTTCCTTGGTTCTTACTTTTTCAAGATATGTTTTCTCCAAAATAATTTTTCTTCCTAATACATGGTATTGTATTTGAAACAGTTATTTTTTTTTTTTTTTTTTTTTTAAGTTAATGCAATCCTTCAGAAAGAAGCAGTCCTGAAACAATATTAGTCCATCTGAATATGTTTTGCATACTGCATAAGGACTTACAGTCCAGGCACAGGGAAAGGTAAACTGTGATTTTAGTGTGAGAAATGGGTGGTTTATGGACATCTGAAATTGGAAGGACTCTAACAAGGACTGCAGCACTCAGGGGCACAAAGGTTATGGATCAAAGGCAAACAACTTTTGCTTCAGAAATTACCACCTATCACCCGGAGCTCTGCAACTGATGGGGTACAAGATCTCATCCTGTTCCAAATGTAAACCGGTTTAATTCAACAGTTAAAGCAAGCAGAAACAAAAACACAATCACTACAGTGGACATTCGGTACTTTGCAAAATTGTGGAAATTCTCATTTGCCGAGTCTTGCTGAAGCAGCACTTATCCCAGGAAAAATGAGAGATGATACCACTCTTAAATACAAGTAGATTTTCATGTAAATAATGGCTGTCAGCTTCGAGTTAATCACATTTTTTGCTGAGATCACCATTGTCTAAAAACAAAGCAGAATACTATTAAACTAGATAAATTGGTTTTTCAAAAATAATCAAGCATACTTCCTTTACACTTAGCCTTCATATGATGAAGGTCTTTTCACTTCAAAGCCTGGTACGCTTAATATAGTTTCTTTTATATGTTTTTAAAACATTTTTAATGCTGGATATGGCAGAGTATGTCATCTTTATTAATGAATGAGTAAATAAGCGACTCATTATTGCTCACAATGCAAAGGTGGAAACCACTATAAGAAATCACCAAGTGATGGAGGGTGGGAGTGAGACCTTTTTCTACACAATATGCAGCCGAAGTCTGCGAGTCATTATCATTCACACAGCCCTGGATGACAAACAGCAGACACAGATTCCATAAGAGAATTGACTAAAGTTCATGGCACAAAAACCTCTCCAAGACTGTAGTGAAGGCAAACACGTTCTCTAGCTCAGGAAGAACCTGAACTGCAGCATCCCAGGAATCTGAGAGTATAAACAGATGTCAATCTGACTGTTTTCCCCTGCTATTTCCAAAGCACCCTCTACATTTGGCTAGGATTTCACCATAACAGGTGTAGGTAGGATCCTGCACACTTGGAGCTGAGGGCAATGTTTAGCAGCCTTTCTGGTTGGCAATATATAATACCTGCATGCACTTAGAAGCCGTGACATTTTCTCTCCTGAAGAGAACACTTAAATGTGAGACTCCCTTCAACAGCTATATTCAAATTCAGAGGGACTATTAGTACTTAATTTTCTTGTGGTTCTGTTTTAGTTAGTCTTTAGACATGCATTCCAGAACACAGACAGCAATAGGTACTATAGATCCATAAATATTATTCAAGACCAAATGATCTGAATCGAATTGAGAAAAAATACACACTGAAATAAAACATGGTATAGACAGCTTATAGATCATCATGAAAAACTAGGGCAGTATTTAGGCTTCAAAGGAATGAACTAATGTCAGAGAATTGTAGCTGTCAGCTTCACCCAAGATATATCATGACCCTTTTATTAGGAGAGAAAAAAAATGCAAGTCTGGCTTTGTTTCAACCTCCTCACAACCCACAGTAAAAAAAAATGAATTCCAGTTATATAAGAGATGCCTTCTGCTTCAAATATTAAATCACAACCGAAGAAGTGTTGACAAATAATAAAATATAGGAAAGCCAATAAAAATTGGCACAAACAATTAAAAAAACCTCTGTGTCTAATATGATCATGATCAACTCTTCCCCCACCATTTAGCAAATAAACAGCAGTTTCATTCATGAGGTTGCAAAATATTTTTTTGACAGCTTAATCTCATTTAATTCTGTTTACCATTTTATTTCCACTTGGATTCCTAAAATGCACTGAGATCCCTGAAACATTTACTGTCTTTAAAATAATATTTTCTGCCACACACACCAAAGCTTTCTAACATGGAAGGACAAGCCTATGAACTCTAATGAACCAGTTAAGCTCTTAGCTGTACCAATACAAAATAAAATATATTGAAAGACATTCCTGAGGCGTTTTAGGGTTTGGTTTTTTTTTTTGTCATCAAGAAACTCAAGGAAACAGTTCCAAGATGTCATTTCATTAAGCAAATGGAAATCTACATCCATACATTTGTACTCTACACAGCCTTACCAAACATTAGAAGAACATAATAACATATTGCCTTTCCACATAACTGGTAAAATGAAACCAAACACACATACAGAACAAGAAACAACCAACCAAACAAAAAAACCCAAAACACCATGCTCAGCAGAAAGAAAAACACCAAACAAATCCCACATATCCTCAGACCTGATTCCTGCATTCTTCACTTCTACACTAAATAGAAACACATTCAGTATGAGATTTTTAAACGATGTCTAAGCTTTGGGCTTGTTTTCACATTCATCTATTTAATTGAGAAATGCCATCTAGAAGTGAGGAAAAAAAAAAACCAAACACTTATAAGGACAGTCAGACAGTGAAGCAGGTACCCAGAGAGGTTGTACAACCTTCAGCCTGAGATTTTCAAGTTCAGACTGAAGAAAGCCCTGAGCAACCTGGTTTGACCCCATAACCAATGCCACTTGAGCAGGAGATTTAACTGGAAACTTCCTGAGGTCTCCCCCATCCATCTGATATTATTCTGTAACTCTACATTAAAATCATTAGCTAGATAAAACATCAAATAATGTGTTGGTGTCAGCTTCTGAACAACTGCATGTTACTAAAAATTTATTTCACTTTCAAAATACAAACCAAAGAGTCAGCTTTGGTTATATATATGTCTATAAGAGGCATTCCCAAAATAGTCTCATGCCTAAAAGGAGATATACTCCATGAAGAGCAGAGGATTTCAGTCATTTAGAAGTCTTCATCTTACACCCAATTCTGCAGTCTCTTTTCCTCAAGTGGTTCATTTGGTTATGAAAACTTTTTGCTTCTTAACATGGCAAAGTCATAATATAACCAAACGAAACATGACTATACCTTGAATTAATTAATGTTGGCTAATACAAAGCTTCCTCTAAATTGTAATTTTTAGCAAATTAAAAAGTACTTGAGTTTGAAGCAAATTTCTCATAAACAAAAATCGGCATCTACAACGGGTTGGAGCAAGTCATATCTGCCGTTCAAAGAGATGACAGGAATAAAACCCAGAGCTCAGGTGTACTCTTTGATCACAATGTTGCTGACGGGCAGTTTTATACAATCATTTGAAACGAAAGGTATTTACATCAAAAAGCAGCTGTGTTTGGGCAATGACAGGTTCAAAAAGAGGCAGAGAGAAAAAGAAAAGATTCCCACTGAAGTACTCTATCTAATTGGCATTCTGCTAATCCTGTACACAAAGGAAATTGTTTAAAGTACTTAACAGAAAAATAAAGTTCATCATTGTTCCAATAATATCCAAGGGAGAATTAGCAGAAAAATGTAAGACACTGACTCAATACAGAAGAAAGCTTCCTGTTGAAGAGAACACATCCTAACACAAACAGCAACAATTTCGTAATTTTTTCATGCACATATGCAATGTATTTTTCTCACTGAGACATATTCCTCTGCCATTTGTGTCTAAAAACTTTTGAAAAAAATTATTAGCATCTGAGAATCAACAATTCTTTTCCTCCTTCCTCCTCAATTCCTTAAATAAATGCTAGAGCCAGCTCCCATGAAAACACAAGTAAAAAACAAATCCTGATAAAACTGACTAACAAGAAGCTTCCTTAGACTCCAGCCCCACACATGTCCCTCTATTTACTGGCACCTTTTGCATTTTAGCTAGGAAATAATTTCTATCAATAGGAGCTTATTGGGACAGAGGAGATCTGTCATCTCCTCCGCAGCAGCTCAGTGACCTGAGCAAACACACAAGGGAAGTGAGCACAAGCTCTTCTAGGTTAGATGGTGGCAGGCTTCCACAGAGGCTTCCTTAAAAAAGTTGAGGAGGAGCAGGCTGTTATTTATTATATCTCATACAAAGTAGAGATGTAGAATGTACAAAGTACAGCACTAAAAGCACCATACAGCTATATTAAAAAAAAAAAAAAAAAGTATGGTCTCTGACTTAGAGCTCGTCGAAAAAGGAAAGGGAATGACAGATATGTTCACAAAGCAAACAGAAGTGAATAAGAAGGATGAAATCCATCCTACAATGCACTGCCAAAGTGATTGCCAGATGACTTAATGAGATCCTTTCAAAGCCACATTATCATCTACATCTTTGTTTCTTTGTGGAGAAAGAGTAGGTTAGCATTTAAATAAAAATGCAAGTATCACCTAAGAGCATTTACTTTTCTCATACCATGTAGAAATGTGCCTTTGAATCATTATTTATAATCCAAATTTTAATAAAAATAGTTAAGTAAATGTACACCCAAGGAGCTTAAGGATCAACTCCTTTCCTTCTCCTTGATGAATTAAAATTTGCTTATATTTGATTTAGGGTTTTTTTTAAGATGTTCTCAAGTCAAAAACAAATAGAGCATGTTGAAATATTAATTGATGTTAAATTATTTTAGCCCATACTTCTCTGCTGTTCACTGTTACTCGCACTGAGCATCAACAACCATCAACATATTACTAGTGGTAACTGACATTAAAATTTCATTTAACTCAATGTTTTCCCCGTATGTGTCAACTTCAGGCATAACTAATGCAGCATTAGCACTGACCTTAAAGAATTCCATTTCTCTTACCATTAAATTTGAAGTTACCTAGACTAATTGTTATCTACGAATCCCCCAGATACCACATAAAGTCTATTAAGTTAGATTAGAGCAGAGGTAATTTATTCAAGAAAAGCTTATATAATTAAAGACCTTAAATCTATGTTACAACAATGGAATATAAAATATTTAAAGAGTTCTACATGAAAACCAAATTACTAACTCTTTTTCATAAACCCCTCAGTCATATGACTGAGCAAAGTTTAGCAGTCCTCTTCTGTGCCCCACCAGTAGTAACTGACGTGGCTTCCTATGTTGCAACAATGAAAGAAACAAAGATTTATTTCTTTTATGTGGAACAGGGATGTGAAACACAATACAGATTATGTAAATGTTTGATGAAATAATTACCCTTATTAACCCAGTTCATTGGCAGAGATAGAATCAAATGTTTCCATGTTACAACAGGGAAAAAAAAAATTGCGACAAGAGTGTAATACTCTTTTTCATTTGCCTCTGCTCTGGATGGCAGAGTACCTGGAATCTTTGGCAGCTAAATGCATTGTGACATATGGATGCAGATCTTTTACCTTCTGCTTAATGAAGAATATTTGTGAGAAAATGTAATAAGACCATGCTATTTTTTTCTTCCAGATGGGTATTTCATATTAGTTATTAGATATATTAGCTATTATTAGTTACATGAGTTATGCAGTAAATTTATTACATTTATTTATCCTCAGTCATTCCAATCATTTTCTAAACTTACAAATGCCAATAATGCATTTTCCAGTCAAAGCTCAATGAATTATCACAACGGTCTTTTAATTCTTAGCAATTAGGAATCCTCAGCCCTCTTTGTATCAAACAAAGAACGAAACATTCCACATCACTATTGTTTTGTTCATGCAAGCTGAAGAAAGTGGCTGGGATGATCTTCTACCACTTGGAAAGAAATTACTTCTGCTGTAGGTAGTGGATCCATATCAGTACCTGCCCACAAGTGGGGGTACTCAAAAAAAAGATAACTGTGACCGAGATTTTCCCCTCACCTTCTGTCTAGAAGAAGATTCAGTGTGAAAAACCAAACTGCAGAGCAGCGTAGAACTTCCTTAACCTTAATCTTTCATATTTGGCTTATCAGACAGCATAAAATACGACTGGAAAGAGATTAAAAGGAACACAGATGATTAGCAGCAAAAAAAAAAAATGAAAAAAATCTCAGAAATCAAAAGAACCAAAATGAAAATCAAACAGAAATTTTCTATAGGAAAGCTGACTGAGCCAAGTTGCCCATTGTAAAAGCTTCTATTGGTAACATTTGGTTTCCTTGTATATAAAATTTAGACAATTTCATATTAGTGACATGATTATTAAAATAGGCTTTCCCTTGATATTCTGTTCCTCATGCATCAAAGAGATTAAAGCAGAAGTTTCCATCTGCAAATACTTTAAGACCTTCTTTGTAATTTAGTCTGTCAGTTCAGGGGAGGTTGGTATGACTTCTTCCCCAACAGAGTGGTCATCTGGCAGTAATCTTCCAGGTAAATTTCAAAGCTTGGAATATAAAGTTTGTATTCTTTCTGATTGCCTTTGTAGGGGTAGACTGCATACTATCACGGTAAGTGCACTTTTTGTTTTACAAGTATTTTATCAGCCTTTACGTGCTTTATCAACATATGTAAGACAAGTAAGGGTAATTCTCTTCTTTGCTATGAATGTCTTGAATACAGTGAGAGATTTAATGAGCTGATGAAAAAAACAACCCCAGACAATATCCAAGTGATGGCATAACTCAAATATTCTAAGTGTCTCAATGGAGAAGCTTCCACTTCACCACTGACTGCAACAAGAGTGCAGAAAGTGGCATTCTTGGTGGAAACAAGCTTCTATAAATACACATTTTCTTCTCGCCTAAGCTACCCTTACTGTGTAAAACTGAGGATGTTTAACAGCAAAAGGAAGAAAGTAAAAAATGTGGGGTTTTTCCCCCCCAAAACCATAAGAATTATATTATCTAAGCAAAAATTAGACTTTGATTTATGGATGTCAAGCTGAAATGCTTGCATTGCTTCTGCAGCTGGCATGGGATGTACTGGAACATCCCTCAGCCTGATTTCTACCTTGTGAAAGCCATCGTAGAACAGGCAATTAAAACATTAACTCTCAAAATATTAACACTTTGAAGCAAGAGCAAATGAATATGAAGCATCTGTAATAATATACCACATAAGCAAGCACATTTATGTGTGTATTTCACCCCACACCTCTCTTTTGCAATTCTGTTTTGTTATACTTTGCCTAGTGACACTGAGCTGCTACAAAAAGATGCAATACTTAGTCCTTAAACTTTGTCCTTTAAACAAATTCAGAAATATTGTAACAATGTAAACTGGCAAGAAACATTACTATTAATTTTCATTTTTAAGTAGCTGCTGCTTCATAGATCACTAAATCCTGCATCCCATGCATCTCTTTCATTCTGTTTCACCTTGACCATCAAAGAACCTACAGCTAGCTAGAGACAAAAATTTTATAGGCAATTATACATTATTTATTTGACTAAATAATTCATCAGTAATCTGTTTAAAATAATTAGAAAAAAGAACACAAGACCTATTCTGGATTAGTATAATTACCAAACTATAAATTTTTGTAAATCATCCACGCTTTAAGCAGTTGCCTCTAGAAAAAGAAGGATAACTATCATCAGAAAAAGGTACTTTGTACAAAAGGGCTCTCATACCCAGGCACTTTATTCTCTGAGCTGATAGGAAAGGCCCACATACTTCATAGCAGATTCATGCTTAGCTTTTGGTAAGGAGCTCAGCTCAGAACATTTCCTGTGGAGAGTTTCACCTTTTATCACCTATGTATCACCTTTTATCTTTTTACATTATTGTGGAACCAATAAAATCTCCTACTCTTCCCAACATACAAATAAGGATCATTGTAAAGTCAGCTGTCAATAGCTCCTTTGGACAGTATTAGTGAAAGTCTGCCTCTTGAATTTTCCTCTCCAAACAAGCATTATTGAAACAGCTAGAGGATTTTTTAAAAGTCTACATTAACATGTACACAAATGCATAACTTGTTTTGTTATGCAGGATGTTCTTGGGATTTTTTTTTATTACAAGTTTTCTTTTGAAAATGACATCCTACAAAGTGTAGGCAGGCAACTTACTTTACTTTAAAATGGAGTTCCAGGAGCAAAAATAAGACTCAGAAAATGTAAATTTTTCTGTAAGTAGAATTGTATGATGAGACTTCGGCACAACAGCAGTGTTTATCATCTATTTCCCAGATAGGCACAGTTGAATACTGGACAAGTTGAATGTTGAAACATCCTGTATGGAGTTGGAAATAGAGGAGATGCAAAGTACACAAACATGTACCTACAAAAGGAGCTCTGAAAATGAAGATCCATAAGGCACATCATTTTACAAGAGATCTTGTGTGTTTTCCAAAGTAGAGTCCATTGCAACAACTTGCAAAAATGCTTTTATTGTAAATTGTGGATGTGACATGTAGAGTTCAAGATTCTAAACTCAAAACCAGTGGAAAAACAGGTTTAAATCCTTACCTATATGCCTTTTTTACAAATTATGAAAACATTAGCTTAATCAAAAAGAAAAGCAAACCAAGTGCTGATGACTAATTTTTTCCCAAGTATATCCATTCACAGCCTGTCCAGTTGTACAGTAACATGGTTTTAATTAATCTCCATCAAAAAGATTAGTTTACCTGTGCTCCTGTCTATGTGAAATGAATATAAATATTACAATATCACCTATGTATTTAAATCACAGAGCTCATCAACTTCTGTTCGCAAGGTGAAAGATAAAAGCTACAGAAGGTCCTTCCCAGCCTCTGTCACTAATGATAAACAGCATTAACTGCTCCTGCAGACACTAATGCTGCTATCTTGGGAACACAGGCAGCCACCATGAGAACTTTACAGCTTCACTAATCATACTCTTGTTTGTCACAGAACACCAAATAAAATCTCAATGAGAAAAGGCAATAAATATTAACAGCTATGAACAAAGGAAGGTCACATTAATATGTAGATCTTTAAATACAAGATGCTTTCTTCATTAACTAAATAACTTGTTCATTATTATAGAGTGTCAAGGGGGCGTAAGGGAGAAAATACATTAAAAAAAATTCCTGATTGAGAGGTTTCATATATTATGCACTCAACATTTAATATTTACAGAATAGGGATTTTTGCTTGCTCTGTTTTTAGTTCAAGGTTGAAAGATATTTATATCACCTATTTTATAACCTATGTATGTCATTCAGCTTTTTGCTTTACCCAGAAACTCATGGGTAAAGTTTTATTTTGGTCTGCATTTCCCCCTACTTCTTTTTCTTTTTTCTTTACTTTTCTCCCCTAAGTTTTTTACTCTTTTCTCCAGATTGAGGGCATATCTGGATACTCTCCTGTTGCTTTTTGATCCCAAAGCCACAGTAATGGCTTCCACTTTTTTTCCTCAAGAACTAGATCAAGTTATTCCTACCACAAACTCCCAAATACTCCTTTAAAATCATAGTATTAAGTAGACTTGAGCTGCCACCAGTGTTTCAGTGATGTGGACACGTGCTTAGGTCTTGCAACTCACCCATATCAACAATAGCTTTATGACAAAAATGCTTGGCAAAGGATTAGGGAGAACAAAAAAAACCTGAGCAGATCAAAACTCCACTCTCTTGTATAAGGCTATACCTAATATAAATACAGTTTTTACACCCAAGTAAATTGCATTTTTTACCTTTAGTTCCCCTAACCCTTGGCCTATACCTTGACAAGCTGTTCTGACCTTCCCTTCACTCAGCAGCCCTCTCTGTACCAGAGCCTGGGCTACAACTCCTTTCAACGCCTTGCGCTCGTTTAAGAAAGAAGAAAAATAATGTCAGACTAATGTGACCAGACATTCCACCATTATTACTGCAGAAAAGGTGCACAGGCTGACTCCAAAGGAGGCTGTGAAGTTTATTAGAGAGGCCATGTACGTGAAGCCTTTGGGGAGTGCAGGGAGACAGCCTGAGTGAAACAATCAACGCGGAAAAAGCGATTGGAGAGCCTCCCATCTCAGCCCTCCTCACACAGGAGCCTTCCCCTCCCTTCTGCCGTAGCACCACCCTGGGCCCAAACACGTCTTTCACAACAATCATGGCATCACTCAACAGCACCACATTTATGAGATCCTTCTTGTACATAAACACTGAAGATAAAATGAGATTATCAGGAGCAAGTGGCCTGTGAAGGGCACAACAGTCCTGTCACAGCTCAACAGGAGATTTATAACGCCCGACTCAGGTGCAGGTGAGAAACCTGAACATTAACAGTATTCAAGATATGTGATTAAAATGAAAAATTGTATTTTAATAATCACTTTAATATCATATTAGAAGGTCAGAATTAAGATGCAAATACATTTAGGGATACATTCAAATTGATCTTCAGTTGGATGATTCTTTCATATGTATTAATTCACTCAGAATGAATTAAATTAAATACATTTTTACATACTGTACTGTAAATAATTACGTTTTTGAATTATTTGTTACTGATTTATTATTGGAAGGTAGGGAACACAAGCCAGACTTTATAGTGGTATGAATTGGTCACATGTTTAAAACTAATCATTGAAAATGCAGCATGACCAGTTCCACCATTACAGATTTCTAGTGGTATGCAGGGATACACACCTGAGCATGGAAATAATGCCTTTTGCTTGAATAAGAATTTGAAGATTTATGCTTTCCCAGAATTTTCAGATCTCCTGCAGAAAGGTGTCACTCAAGCATATGCTCTACTGGAGTTTGTATCTTTCAATCTAATGGCCCTGAGAGCCTCATCTCTAACTCACTTGTTGCCTTTTAGCTTACATAAACTTTCTGGCATCTGCAAAACCCTGTGGCAAGGAGTTCCTCAGCCCAGTGGTGTGTTGATTTAAAGACAGATTTCTGCTGTAGAGCTGCAATTCAACTTCACTTTTATAGCCCATGCTGAGGAGAGAACCCCCTGAAAAGAGGGAGGTTCCTGAAGAGGAGCCCAAGTTAGATAAGCTGATTACCTTATGGCCATGTCCCCTTTCATTTCACTGGTTATAGAGCCTAACAGGTTCATACTTTCTGTAATACATGGATACTTTCTAAACATGTAATTCCTAAACTGCATGCATACTTCATAAGCATATCACACAGAGTTTTTGTTTTTTTCACCCCCCTGAAGTGAGGGATTTTAATGGTGAAAGGTTCAGAAAAAAGGAGTAAAAAGTCATTCAGCCATCTATGTAGCTATCCAAGTCTTTCCTGAGTTCATTTAAAGCCAAATTCCAAGAGAGCAGCAGGATCCCAAAATGGTATTTCAGACAAGACACATTCAAACAAGACTGTCGTTTGACTTTTAAGCAAAAGACTTTTAGAACTCATTCATCAAAAGATAAACAAACATAAGAGACCTTATCACACAGGTGCAGCAGATGTAACAGAAAAAAGGGGAAAAAAATCACACCTCTGACAAAACGGGAGATAAAAGTACATAACAAGAAGCAAACAGGGAACCAGATTAAAGTCACTATCTTGAGACCTTGTTACAACTCAGATCCATTCAGCAGAGATCTACTTCACAGCAAAATCTTCTCTGGCTTTCAGGAGAAGTCACAAAGAACCTGCCATACCAAAACAGATGCTCAGGTAATAATGGAATGCTCTACCCTATTGTTCTGTCAGGACAGAAAGCATTCAGCGAAACAACAGCAAAGTAATTTACTTTCACTAGTCTGATCATGAATGAAGTAAGAGTAGGTCTCACCACTGTAGGAAAAGGGAGAAGAAGAAATGATTGTGAATGTGAAAGCTTCCTAAAACCAAAACTTTGCCTCTTTAGAGCAAATTCAGATGTTTTGGTCACAAACTATAGGCTTAGAAAGCACTTATTTCTCAGTGAAGGAAATGATTAAGAGTCATAATAATGGGTGACACTAAAAGGGGCAACTGGATAAAAGCCACGTGCCTCAGACAGAGTCAGATCACCAGCAGTGGCTTCCTTAGGAGGAATTTCTTGGGCCGTCCCTTATTGAAGAAAGACTGGTTCTTCTAGGGACTGACCTGGAGAAATTCAGCACTCTTCCAATTATTCTTATGGAAGAAGGAAGCTTAGAAGGCAGCAACATTCAAAAATCAAGAAAAGTTTGGGAAACAAGCCCAGGAACAGTAGGTTTTCACGAGGAGAATTTTTTTTCAATAATGGAGTACAGCAAACTTTTTGTCAATCTCTTGCATTAAAAGACAGAGTTGTTAGACAGTAATCCAAATGAATTATTCTAATACAGAGAAATATTTGAAAAAGTTGTAGATATCAAATGCAGTTAAGTGAGGCCAGCTGTTCAATCTACATTGGTTTTTGACCTAAAATTCTGAATCTGGACATGGCAAGAATGCCCGCAATGCAAACTCTTATCCATATGGTCATCAAGTATCAGTGACTTCAGGTGAGTTCCAGCAAGAAACTGTTAAGTACTATAAATAATATTATTGCTCCATGTGAAAGACTTGCCTGAGGTTTTGAAGAGTGGTGGATTCTACTACATGATTAATACAGACCCACTGGGAAGTATGATAGATATGGGAACTTATTTCACCACCCATCCAAGGGACATATCCTTCCCAGTCAGGTCAGGATGCAATAAATCATTTATATCCATTTCAAAGCTCTGTTTGGGATATCACCTGTGGAAATGATCAGCCTAACAAGTAACAGGTAATTCTAACAATTTAAAAAAAAAAAATCTTTTTATTGGCCTTGCAGTGAAACATATCAGCTAATTTATCAGGAAAATCATACAACTTGATAATACATTTCAGGGCTAAGTTTTAGGTGATTTTTCTTTTTTGGATTCCCTCCCAGGGAGATCATGTGTACTCTTCCTCAAAACATATTTACCCTATTCTTATTGTTTCAGGATTCCCTACTGAAAATTATTTTTAAAAAACACATAATTGATCACTTAATTGAGAGCAGGAGCTACAAGTACCTCTGGAATTATGTCAGACCCTAGTGTTTAAACTGCCAGCGACCTGGTTCAGGGACTGCTATGATGCCAAGAGGCATCACAGGGATTCAGCAGGAGAATAATACAGCTACATGATGGAAGGAGCTGTCACAGCAGGAGGAACAGCAAACAGACATAGAGGCAATTCTTCTGTGGTCAGCAGTTCCACTAGAGCTATGCCAGAAGTAGTAAAAAATTCCTGTGGGAACAAAGCAAGAACTTTCTACAGCTGCCTACAAGGTACCTTTGGCATCTGTAGCCAACAGAAAACAGGAAAGCCATGGGAAGAAGCACGTTAGAAATTTAATATGGCAAAGTTTTACATAAGCGTTTAGTATCAGATATAGTTCCAGTGAAGAAAACCTGCTTACTCTTGTGCTTTCAGTTAAACATCTTCATAAACATGTGCATGCTAAAGATCAGAATCTGAACCTGTGAATTCTTTTAGAATCAGCCATAATGGACCTGTATTTTCAATTAAACCTGTTTCAGAGGAATCTGTCACCCCTGGGTAACTTATCCCTGAGAAAACCCTGGGTAAATCCCTGGGTAACTCAGGAATTCACTAGTCCAGAGGATAAGAAGAACTGTACTGGCACACATTGCAGCGTAATAGAAAACAATCCTGTTCTGTTCTAGAACACTGCTACTCCCTGTCAAGGCCGCTGAAATGGAGCAATTCCTTTTCCAGAAAATCTTCTGAGAATTATTTTATAAAGCTGCTCAGAAAATACATTGAGGAATAACTTTTGATACAATAATTCACTTAACAGACTGAGAAACAACAAAAGATAGCAGATTCTGTTCATGCAGCTGAAACCCTTCCTCTCTTCAGATTTTTAGTAGTGTTATTTCTGTAATATAAAATCCAATATTCTCATGTGGTAAAGCTGCTGATTGTTTAGAAGGATAATAGAATATAGGCCCCTTTCTATAAACAAGATAAAATTTATCAGTCTTATCTCAAGTAGAACTCATGTGTTAAGTAGATATTAACAGGTAATTGTAGTGCATTTTATAATCATGTATTTAAAATACATGAGTTACATATCTCATAGCTGCACTTCATTTTTTTTTCCTTCATCTTTCAAACAGCATACAGATACAGGAACATTTCTTCCAAGTGAAAGGATCACTTGAAAGTCCCAGATATTTTCCCCCTCCAGTACTATCACAGGTGATAAATTACAACAAATTGCAAGCCTAACAAAACAACACTTTAAACTGTATTGTCATATTTATTATAAAGTTCCTGGTTCATTGCATTTTGGCATTTTATACAACTGGTTCTGACAGTGATTAACATGGTTTGGGCTTCTGCTGTTTCACCCAAGAGAAATAAAACACCAAAATCTCTGCAGGTGTGTAATGGGCCAGGGATTCACAATCTGTTCTGCAAAGTCAGACTTCAAAGACTTCAGAAACAAAAATAGTAAAGTTGGCATTGCCTCTGAAATCATTTAAAGCTTTTTGCATATTTCAAGGAATTCTAATTTCAAGGTTTTAATCAGCACTGTTATTCAACAGTTTTCTGCAACAATTTAACCAATTGCACGACAAATTCTCCATTAGCTCTGAGTTTCACAAACCAAGGAACAGATCTGAGACTAAATAACAGAGCAACCTAAATTATTAAGTACTTACTTGAACTTGAAAAGGGGTTTTCACTTATTTGAAGTACACTGTACAATTTATCTGATGCATATGCGTGGTTAGAATTATACAGCAATTACAAAACAGCAATCACACAGTTGCACCTGCAGTACAGGAGCCTCAGGACAACATCCTAATTGTTTCTGTGATTACCTGTCTAAAAGTAACACAAAACATACTGAAGAAGAGGCAATGTTCAGGTTACAATTTCAAGTTCTTTACAACCGAAAAAAAGAACCAAAAGAGAAATACAAAATACTATTTATTTCTACAAATGTTAATGTGAAAACTGTCTTACGTGTTATACACATTTCAAAAACGTATTTTATGATTAAATACCCCTATTAAGAAGTGGAAGTGGAGAAGGCAATCACTCAATATGTTTCTTTGTGGTTTGTTTCTCTTTGACAGCATATTGCCTTACATACCATATACTGTATTTTATAAGCACTTTTAGAATTTTTTTCTCCCTACCCAAGTAGTATTTTTCTTGGCCTTTGATATCTAGTTTGAAATTTCAACTTGAAAAGCATAGCTTCTTAACTATGGGACTAAATATTTTGATCTTAAAAGAAGACTGAAGTAGTACTGCAAGCATTTCTGTTTTTCCTTAGTTAGAAATTATAAACCTAATTTCAGTGTTCACTTATAAACCGGATATTCACAGCTTCAAAATACTCAAAATGAGTAATTGCAATACAACATAAACCCACAAAAAACACTTACACCATTTTGCTGAAGGCTCAGTCAAAACCATTGTTCTAAAGGAAAAATAAAACCATCCTCTTGATCATAATAAAATAACATTATTATAGATAAAAGCATAATCACAAAGATGAGCAAATGCCTGGGAAGCCTGGCATGTGAGAGAGTGAGAGAACTGGGTTTTTCAGCCGTGAGACAAAAAGGCTTAGAGGAGACCTTGGCACCATGTTCAAAGAGTGGCTGCAAAGAAGACAGAGACTCCCTTTTCACAGGGAGCCTCACGGGGAAGATGAGGGGTGATGGGTGTGAGTTCCTTCTGGGGAGATTCCAGCTGGACACAAGAGGCCAATGATTCAAAAAGAGAACAATCAGCTACTGCAATAATCTCCCCAGGGAAGTGCTGGATTCCCCAGTGCCGAACACTTAAAATCCAGCTGGACAAGGTCTGGGCCATCCTTGTCTAGACCATGCTTTTGCCAAGAAACATCGGAGCAGATGATGCTCCAAGTCCCTTCCAAACTGGTATTCTATGATTCTGTGAGCATCAGAAGGAATATGCCAAACAAATCTACCACAAGAGGAAGGTCAGAAGGACTGTACAACGCTTAGCATTGTTCTTACTAGAGGAAGGTTAACTCAGCTAAGGGTCTATCAGCAGTCTTTTTCATTCCATAGCTGTTGATGATTTAATAGTTACGTTTGAGTGAGTCATGCAGAGGAACATCACCCTGTGTGCTGTCCTGGCTCCAGACTTTACTGAGCAATGGATTGCTGCCTTCTGAATTCCTCTACTTTTCTCTTTATTTCTACCAGCTTTAGCATCAGACCTGTGAACTTGAGGGGGAGGTGAAACAAGCAGATTGTCAGATATGAGCAGAAGCCAGAGTTCCTGAATTGTGAGTCTTGTAAGATATCTATTTCAGCATGATTCATACCAATTGCTATGGCTGGGGGGTTTGTTTTGTTTGGAAGGGTGATTTTGTTGCTTTTTTTGTGCAGAACCACAGAATGGGAGAAAAACGTTAAACTGCATTCATTAAATCCTTGCTCCCTCTGATCAGATCTTTCTTCCCCATGTGTACTTTATAATGACAGACAAGAGTCTGATATAAGTGTCTTACATAAAAGTGTTTTGATTCTTTTTTTCACTAACATGAAATAACTGAAATTGGACTCATGGGCTGTGTCAAGAATGAAATTTACCATAAAAAACAAAGTGTTTTTGTGTTTTTTTAAGATTTTTTTTCCCCTTCAACTGGTTAAGATATCAATAAATTTAAGACTCAGATACAATTAAAAGAAGTACCTTTCATTCATTTAAAATAAACAAAACAAAATAAAAAGCGCCACACCTGATTATTAAGAGTTCCAATTTTTTTTTTTTTTAATTTTTTCTTTACAGTTGTAGGGCTTTGGTATTCCACATTAATTCTAATATTGTCAGTCTGAGGGAATTTAAGAGATAGCCAAGTAACAAAAGCAACTTTATTTGCTACTCTTGGAAACCCACAAACTTCACATAAAATTGCTGCAATTACATTTCACGCAAGGACTTAATTAATGCTAAGCAAATAGCACAGTTAAAATACAGCACTAAACATGGCTGAAATAAAAGTAATGAACCTATAGGGAGAAACTAAATATATATAAAAAATCACAGCATAATAGGAGAACAGGTAAAAGTCTAAATAAAATCTACCTAATAAGGGTGGACTTCTCAAGTCTTTCACAAAGAAAACAATTGCACAGATGCCTCGTAATAGGAGTTTCTTAGAACTCAATATAAAAACTTCAAAATTCATTCCTCCAAAGAAACCACACCCATCCATTAGACAACAGCTGGAAAGGTAATATGGACACAACTTTTGAAAAGTAGGTTTTCAATATTTCATCATCTACTGACTTCATTCTGACCACAGATAGTTCATAACCCTCCTAGGACTGCTCTGGTTGTCACTGGCATTATTTTTGATGCTGACAAAACACAACTTTAATATATGGCCACAACTGTATTGTGGCCTCTGGTGTGCCAGTATTTGAAAGCCCAGAGGCACAGCAGACAAAATCAGAATGTGAAAACTTGTTGTGTGCCATCAAAGGAGAGGAAAAAAAAAAAGATTTAAAATAACAAAACGCAGAGTAGAAGCCGGGTGATGTCTGCCCTCAATATGTCCTGTATTTACATGTAAGCTACTTGGAGAAGTAACTAATAAATATATAAATTAAATATATAAGTTTATAAATGGGCAAAGTACTTCAAACGTGAGTTATGTAAATCTGGACAGCAGAAATTAACAACCAGAACTCATCAGAATATTCAGGTGTCACAGATTCATCAGAGAACACAAAACATCACAAAAATATGCTAATCTCCACTCCTGTTAATAACAAATATTATTAGCATAATTATCAGCTAAGCATGTGTGGCAAAATATTAACTTTCTTCCCCAATACACACAAAACTGAGACATGTAGGAGTTCAGTAAAATATAAGTACAGGCCATTCATAGCAGGTTTGGGTTTGGGGTTTGGGTTCTGTTTTGTAGGCTTTTTAAAATTTTTTAATCATCAGGCATCCAACCAAAGAACATAATGTTAGGCTTCCTTGCACTACACATACCCCAGTTGCAGAGTGAAAGGCGACCTTTAAAGTCGTGTGTGTTTTCCAGAGTTGGAGTCTCCTGATTCCAGGTCTGTAACACTATCAGTTTCTCTCTGAATTGCAATAAACATAGCATTCAATGAGCATGTTAATTTTTCACATTAATTCAAACGTTGTAATAAAGTATTACCGTGTCTCCTTGATACGAATGTTCCGTGATATTATTCCTATGATTATTAATTCCTTTGGCATACACCCAGAACTATTTATACTTTATATAAATTAATAAATTATGCATCTAGCAGTTAGCTGCAGTCGCTCATTCCAATTTCTGTTAATTAATAATGTGGTTGTCATGTTAAACCAGAGGATTTGTGCTAAAAAAATGTTAAACTACTAGCTATCAAACTTTTAAAATGCTAATCAATACAGTTATCCTGAAGACACTTTTGGCCTTACCTGGCATCACTTCCCTCAAATAGTTGTTTTGTTTTATCTGAAAGACTTTCTCTGCAATGCTTTGTTTTCAGAGAAAATGAGAAGCTGGGGAGAGTAAAGAATTAACTTAGAAAGCCAATTGTCTGGTATATATTAAATAATATATGTATGATGTTGAGCAATACAGAATTAATACTGCAGATCCAAATGACTTCAAACTATCCAAAGGCTATAAAGACTCTTGATTGATAATAACTCATGTCCCTGAAAGTTTCATTTTGACAGATATCTGTGGGATTTCCCACTGATGCCAGCCTACTGAGAGAAGATCTGAATGTGCAGCTTCAGTAAACATTTTGATGCTTAACTATCACAAATGCTTTCTATGTTAAATTTGGGAATGCAAAACAAATATAGCTTAGCACCACAGTATCTACTGTACTTCATTTTCAGATGCAAACAGTAAAAGCCCTTTTCTGCAAGTAGCACAATTATTTCATGGCAAACAGAAATGTTAATCCTCACTATGAATGTCAGCCAGACAGCTGATTTAATTCTGTCAAGACTTGGGGGTTACCATGTACCCCAGATTTCTTATGGTTAAAATTTCCTTTCTATGCAAAATTGATTAACACATCTTTCATAAGCTTAAAAACTTGCTCCCACAAAAGAGACAAACATGTTGCCACTCAAAAAACAAAACCCAAACAAACAAACAAATCAGCAGACCCCCATAGGAAATTATTATTTGGGATATGGGGTGTAGGTTGAGTGAGTGTAGTTTGAAACTACAATGGTTCAAGTACTGAATTTGATTTTATGAAGATAGTTACTAAAAGGAGACTATCTTTTTTCTCCTTTGATGTAAAACTTGTCTCCATATACCCTGCTAATTCTACAAAATGGCTATCCCTGATTTATAAAACTATGAGATTTCATTTTAGAAATAACCTTTACATAGAAAATGTATACAGAAAACAAGATTTCTCATGAGTTCTCCTAGAGATAACATTCCTGGCATAATTAGTTGTATTATCATATCCCCTTCAGTTAGAAGTATCTTTTGCTGCAGTTCACATAGTGCTGACTTTAGTACCCCACATGAAAATGCTTTCACAAAACCTGGAAGCCACATGGTACCAGATGATGATGACAGTGACAACTGATGTGGCATTCACAGCAGAAACCACACTGCTTTCTGTTGGTACTGTCCCTCTGCCAGTTCTTAAATTTTAACTGAGCTAACCTCCAAGACAGGTTCTTGAAACTGAAGCAGGCACCCAGTTAATTACTCTGATTATGCAAGCACAGAGAAAGTTGTCAGCTAAACCAAGACAAAGCTGCTCCATATGGGATGGGAGCAAGCGACTCTTTGCTAAATAAACCCAATGGGCACAGCCTGTGCAGTGCTCTGTCAATGCTGCCCAGACACCTCATGAGTGCAGGAGGGAAGCCCAGGGTCAGCTGAATTGAGAATTTTAGACAAAAACCAGCTGTGGTGGCTCTTGCACAGCCACATTTCGATTCTGTCCATGACACCGTGCCAGCACAGCGGGTTTAATGAGAGGACGCGGTGAACTCACAAGAACCATCCTATAAATCTCATCAGGAGGAGCTGACCTGAGGCTACTGCAGCCCCACCGAAGCAATCTTTAATCTGACTCAACAAGCATTCAGGATTTTCTTGTGATGTTTCCTAGCAGACACTCTAATGTAGCTTGACCTGTAGGATATGCGGGAGGAAAAGAACAAACACAAAAAAAGAAAACAGGCAGCAGAGAAGACAGAGTAAAAAAAGTGTCCAACAGGTTTTACGAGTTCATTTACAATTGCTCTGTGCTCCTTTTGATAAGTGAACTTGAGGGACAGGAAGAATGGAGCCCGAACATGCTGTTTCTAAATTATCTACAACCAGAAGAAAATGCCCAAACTACTTCTTTTCTGAGCAAAATAGCACCAATACTTTAATTTTAGCAAGAGCCACAAATGTTCATGATTCATTTTTAGGAGACTAGAGGGCAGCCACAAGACTAAAACATTATTTTGAAATGCTTCTCAGTGCTTCTATCATAGACAGGAAATGTTGGGATGAATCCTGGTTAGAATTTATATTTCTTCTTCAACTTTAATCTTCCTGGAGTTTAGAGAGGCTGCTCTATAACCCTGAGCTTCCACATATTTTTCTAACACCTTTAATTTATCCCTATCTCGGCAATACCCTTTCTATCTCAGCTAAATCTCAAAAAAGGAATGGCCAATGCATGGATTGGTCACAGAGAGAATGAGAATTCATACAAAACAAGGTGCTGCTATGAAAGAAAAATTTCAGCCTCTGAATGATTAAACACTGTTCTAACTGTTCGCAGATGTGTTACAGAAACACAGACTTTGTTTTTACTTATATAATGTTAGAGCACTTAAAATATTTATTTATGTTATAGCCTACTTATGCTTTCTCCATGTATCAGCTTAAGTCTCATCTTTTTTTTTTTCCTCTGGTAACTTTTACATAGCCCTTATGTTTATAAAACAATATCTAAATAAATAGCAACACCTAAGAAGCCATGACATGCCAGACTTGGGAAGCTGACCAAATAAAATTGAGAAGTTGGCAAAAATCCTCAGTTTCTTCACTTCCTCTAAGATTTCTCTTCCCCCTCCAACCAGCTGGATTTCTGATGTTGTTATAGTTCCTTTTCTTTCAATAATTTTAATGCTGTATATACAGATCACCCAAACTATCAAGCAGTAAAAGTCCAGGATTGAAGAAACAATTAGATCATTCTTTGTAGAACAAGTTCCAGTTCTTGGTAAAGAAGATCATTCTCCCCAGAACTGACGCCTGCAGTTTGCTATTTTTGCCAATTTAATGACGTCTGGTCTTTCATAATTTCTGACACCAAAAATTTAGTGTATTACATATTTGATAAGAGTAAAAAAACCCCAAACATTGTGCATGTCTGGTATAAAAACTTTAACTATCAATATTTCACAACCCATTCTCATTAAAAAGTAAAAGTATTTCTCATTCATTTCTTATGTGCATTTGGGCATGTGATGTATTTTTGACAGCACTGCATAAAAAATTAAAATTAAAAAACCCCAAACCTTCCAAAATGGCTTTAAATATATCACATCAGACACAACAGTACCCAAAAAACTACAAATCTTAAAAAAACTATATTTACGTATTCAAAAACTAAATTTCAGGTTTAAACACAGTTGAAAGAAAAAAATAAAATGGTTATAGTGGAAGAGAGAATTTACTGGTTAATTTAGTGTTTCTTCACAGTTTCAATAAATTTATAATGCTTTCTCTTTTAGATGATGCAAGCCAAGACCTGAGAGAAATAAAGAAATTTTTATCTTAATCCTTCAAGTTACAAAATACTTTACCCTTAAAAGTGAAAAGCACCTGAATATGTTGGGGGTTTGTTCACAGGGGTTTTTTTTGGTTTCTTTTTAACACAGTACCTCACTGATGTCCCTGAAATCAATAGAAGGAAAGAATTTCAAACCTACAGGATTTTATTATTGACTTACTTGCAATTTCATGTAACACATTTCAGTCTATCTTTAAAATCATATTCTGCCACCATTTTTGCAGGAGAATAACTCAACTGATCCAAGGGTGAGAACACCTTGAGCAAGTCTCCAGCATCCCACAAAGGCATCGCAGCATCTTATCCTCACCTCAAATCTCCCACTCAGTGAACACCATTTGACCAAATTAAAAATGCATAACTCCTATTCCTATCCAGAACAGACTCACATCATGATATTTATACGCCAAAAGGGTACATTTATAACTTGTACTTTATAATGCAGACTTTGTAATACATATAATTTTATAATTTGACATTTTATGCATCACACATAGTGAAAAGAACATGGCATGGCACTTATGAGCTTTTATTCTTGAAATTATGTTGTTCTGGACTAAGATTTTAGTATTGTGAAGTGACTTCTAAATAGCTATAAATGACATCTTGTTGGCATGACTGTAGGAAGTCAAACCATATCATGTAAGTTAATATAAGAAAACTGAGCCTACAGTCAGTTCCAATATTTATTTTGTACTTTAGACAGCAAATGAACTTCCCTCCTCTCCATCCCAAAACTTAACTCAGATGTAAGAATAAATCCCAGCCCTGTGTAAGAAATTAACTCATAAAAATATTTTTCAACAAAAACATCTGTCTTTGCAACAGCGAGTTCAGAAAAATGACTGAAGACACTTTCAAGCTGCATTTGATTCCATATTTAAAAGGAAACTTATTTAGTACTTTATACAACCACAATGCCAACTATCTTGATTTCTTTTCTTTGTTTGGTTTTTTTGGTCATTTGTTGGAGTTTTTCTTGGTTGAGAAGGAAAATAATTTTCTTAGCTCAGGTTTTGAATACTTCCACACCCGCCAACTTAATTTCAGATGTTCCTCCCAACAATGCAATTGTTGCAGCACAAAAATGCCATCCTAGTGTAAGGAGATATATATACATACATATACACAGTTTCATTTTTCTATTGAAACACTGACAATACATCTACAAACATATTTGTGCTGATCAACCTTTCCTGAAAGTTTGGTTCTTTTGTTGGATGCACTATTGATGGCAGTTTAATTGTTCTGGTATTATTGTTTGGAGCTGTGAAAAATTTCAAGAATTAATTATTTCTATTCTCTTTTTTTTTCCTACATTGCAACAGATTTGTGGATGGCTTCACCAGATATACATTGATTGTATCTGAAAGAAATTCCATGAAGAACTAGAAGGATTATGAATAAATTGAAGAGCATCAACACTCCTCACGCACTGCACAGGCAGGAATTCAGGCATAACTATGTTTGCCTCCTAAGATAGTTCTAATGAGAATTAAGTTATCCTTAATGAACAGAAGATTACTCTTTGTTTTGCTTTTAACTTCTCACATCAACTTTTTAAAATGACACAAAAAAAATGATATCTTTTTAAAATGAAATTTTTTTTATTCTTTTTTTTAAATTTATGTTTCAAAAGATATGTATTCAAACTATAATATTAAATTTTTGATTTAGGGTCAAATTCCTTTTTATTCGCACCAGGTTTTTTTTTGGTTTTTTTGTTAAGAAAAGTTTGAAGCTTTTGGCTCAGTCAAAACATGAACCTCACTCCCAGCCCTTTCAATATTTTTCCCATTCCTGCTACAAAGTACTGTATGGGAAAGAAGCTCTTCATTTTAGACCACAGTTTCTTAAAAAAACAAACAACAATAAAAATCCCTAAAAAACCCCACAGTAACCAATTCTTTGTTTCCTTTGGCATTCTATAATAGACTCTGGTATACAGATTTCACTTAAAGATGCATTTCGTGTAGAAATGCTCATGCACTGAATAGTAGGAAATAGGTTAAAATACTGTCACCTAACAATTAATGGATTTGCATGGATTAGGCTTCTGACATCCCATGTAATACATACACAGCCACAGGCACGTTTTAAAGCCAGCCTGCCACAGATGCTGAGTCACCCTGACTTTCTCTGAAGTCAAAGGAATTTATTAAGTATTTCTTAATGAATATAACATTTTGATACTACTGTAAGTAATGCTGTGAAGCAGTACCTGAGTAACACTGCTAGCAATTTAATACACTGAAAGATGTAGGAATTATTCCAGCAAACTCCTTCCTTTTTAGCAAGGGCTAAAGGGAAATCTGTCACTAAAACCAAAAACCAGGAAATTTATTTGGTAGGTTACTGACCATAAACTTACTTATTTAACAGGTGAATGCCTGTTGCTTAAGAAGGTGAAACAACATTGTTGGAACAATATCCCCCCAAAAACTCCTACTCAGAAGTGTGCCCTTTAACGGAACAAAAAGATTTTTACAATTCCAGAAAATGCAGCCAGCTCCATTTTAAAGCAAACAAAAACTTTTCACTGTGGAAATCCAGTAGTACTGAACTAAATTCATAAAGATGCGAGTTGAGTTTGCATCTAACTTTAAGCATGAATAAATCTCCGTGGAGAAATGCAGTTAATCCTGTTCATTCAGTTGTGCCTAAGTAGCTTGTTAGGAAAGGACAGTGACCCTGTGGTGTTTGTCTCAGTGCATGCACGTGTGGACTTCCAGGGAAGAGACTTTTTGGGCAGATGGTTAAGACTAACCTCATCACTGACTTTTTCACAACTCTCCCAATTAGTGATGAACTAATGATGGGCATGGGGGTTGAAGACAAGCTCATAAACCAAAGACTTGCTTCCAAGTAAAGTGAAAATAGAGTAATTTTCAGGCCTTGTTAAATAAAAACCAAGTGTATTTGGAAATGCCATCAGTAGAGAATACGGGCACTCCTGGTGTTTGCATACTATGCTACTGAGATAGCTTGAATTTATATCTTGAACATTTTCAGTCATTTCTACTTTTCAAAATACCACCCTTAACTTTTTGGCAAACAAACAAACAAACAACCCAAAAAACCCCATAAAACAAACAAACAAAAAAACCCCAGGGCAAATCTATTAAATCTTGCTGAATGCTGATTTGGGCATTTTGGGGATACAGCATATTTTGCAATTTATTGGTACAGGAGTAGAGTGGCATAAAGGGAGTAGCAGATTTTCCTAGCACATTCTTAGCTATCTGGCCTTATTTCTGACCCACAAGCAAAATGACTGGTGCTCTATTCTCTGCACATGGACTAATGTTCACTGAGGTCAAATGATTTTATACACTGCAACAGCAAATTTAATTTTTGTTTATGGATTTTTTTTTCCACTGAAGTTTCAATTGCAAGGGCAAAAAAAGATTCAAATTGCTCAGCCTCAAATCCATTTTGTGACACAAGTTTTTCAGAACTTTTTCAAAGATACTTGACATTTATCATATCAGCTAAGACCATTACAGAGGATTTAAAGGAAAGTTTTGAAATCTCTTGAACACATACGCAGAGGGGGGAAAGGGAAGGAAGTCATGAAATTCTAAATGAAAGAAAAAACAGAACTGTCAATGCTATAATTTTTTACCTTTCTGAGAGTTTTCAAAAGCAGAATATTTAACATATTGGCATATAATAATCTCTTCTGCATTTACTACCTAAATAACTAAGGACAAAGCTGCCATGAGTCCAGACAGTCCTTGTCCGAAGATAAAAAGTTATTCTTTATTTATGTGTACAGGTTGGATTTTTTTAAGAGTTTAGATATGGTAGGGTAGACTATGAATAGTCTATTTCTTTTTTTATATTACACTCCTGCTTATTTTTCTCCAGGAGTTAAATAAATCACCTCTTTTGAGCAGAAACTTCCTTACTCCTGTTTTCAGTTGCACTGTGGTGGCATTACCCATTCACTCTATTCCATTTTTCCTCTGTGCATTGTATCCTCAACCCTTAAGTTTATGAAAATTCCTCATTTCCTTGATGCCTCATCCATCCAAACCTGGGGAGCAAAGCCCGTGGTAGCTGCTCAGGAGTGCAAATCAAGCATTTCATGCCCAAAGCTATTACACAGAAACGACTGCCTGGGGTTGCATCATCAGCATTACTGCTGTAGCATGAAGGAGAAAAACAAAACAAATATTAACAGGAGAGATGGAAGGACAGCAACGAACACAAAGACTTGTTCAATCACTGCTGCTGATTTTCCCTGTTTAAGGGAGTTAT
This sequence comes from Orthonyx spaldingii, assembly GCA_013397795.1. Lineage (NCBI taxonomy): Eukaryota > Metazoa > Chordata > Aves > Passeriformes > Orthonychidae > Orthonyx > Orthonyx spaldingii. Next base: position 801,095 of record VZTJ01003630.1, read on the forward strand.
GCAAATCGACCCAAGTATTGACATCCAGGTGTTTCATCTCACATGGCCCATCACAGCACCTCGGAGATTTCAGGGGGTTGTCATACATGGCTGAGTCAGGTAATTAAACTATTTGTTGCAATTAAATAGCACGAATACTGTAGAATCTATTCCTTTGCTCCTTTTAACTTTCCAACAGAAATTTTAAATTGCTTTAAAAGGAAAGAATTCAACCACCTCGCCCAACAGATGGTGAAAATTTTCAGGATTTTATTTTAAAAAGGTCAAGTAGAAGTCTCAACGAGGATACAGCAAAATATATCTGACATGCCTAGCATAAAACCTCCTACTAGGTTTTATATCAATGATTTCTCAAAAATATATGTAATAGATTTATAGCTTTAATACATACCTTAGCCATGGAAGAGTTTCATGGCTGTACAGTTTTCCCTTTCTATTTCAGATTTGATTCATACATATTCCACAAAACCTAGGTCTTCTGGAAAAAAGTATTCAAAGAAGTGGTTTCAGTGAACACTTATGATTCCTCCCTTTTCTTTTTTTTCATTAAGCTTGACATTTTTGACACTGTACTGTATTACAGGCTATTAGCCTAAAGCAATGATTGGGTAGATTAGAGTTTTAGTGAAACACAGAATGAAAAATGCATGAAAAATTGAAATTACAAGCAGGTTCTTTTCAGAGGGCAGCTCCATCTTTGTTGTACAATGAAGTAATAATAATTTAGACCCTGCAGCTTACACCAGTGTAATCTGAAAGCCATATCCAACGTGCCTTGACACTGAAGACATCCTTCCTCTAGGAAACAGCTCTATTTAAGCAAATAACAAAACAAATACTTCCCTTTGGGTTTTTCCCCACGAATACTGGATACTGCTTCTTACCCTCCTTTTTCCTTCCCTGTCTGCTCCTGCAGCAGCCCCAGGGTTCCCAAGTGGAGCTGAACCAAGTTCCCTGCCCATGTGGGATTTGGGACAGTACCTACAATGCTCTCACTCCATTCAACCAGAGCTCTTTGTTGGCAGGGCAGTCAGGCACCTTCCCCCTCTTCGTGCCCTTGAAAAAATTCCCCTTCAAAACCTCAATATATTAAGTTCACGCATTGCCTTGCAGCTCAGAAGGGTTTGTCAAACAGCTCATTCTCTGCAAAAACGCTGGCAACTAAATCTCGCTGCATTTCATATTTCTCATACTAAGAAAACGTGCTAAAAAATTCAGATAAAGTATATAATATATACTATACAATAAACTAGGATAACTCAAAGCCAACATTTTCTGATTGAAAAAAAGCACTCTCGCAGTAGATTTTTTTTTTTTTAATGTATCAGTGTCTTTTTTGCATCACGTGTGATTTTAATAAGGGAAAATGAATCAGCAGGTGATGGATGGATAGCGCTTTCAGAAAGTTGATAAGATGGCAATGATACAGCCAGTGAACCATGCCTCTACCATCTCATAACAATTTTCATTATAAAACAGACTTGCTTTAACTTCATAAGGGACATAACTGTTACTCTTTCTGGCAGAGTAAAAAGAAGCTCTGGTATTTTTTAAGTTCTAAGTTACAAACAGCATATTTTAATTCACTGCATTTATTCTTTTAAGCTTGCAATGTGACAAAGCCAACATGCTTTTCACTGCAGAACAAAAATCTCTGCTACTTGCAGAAGGTAGCTACAAAAACTCCATGTTCTCCTTTAATTTGAATTGCAAGGGACAATTGGTCAGCCAAGCAGAGGCCAATATTCTGGGCAGCAGACTCAGAGTGAGGACACTGCCATGTCGGAGAGGAGACAGCAGATAGAAGTTATGAAGTACAAGGCAGCACATCTATTTTTCCAAGCAGGGCAATTCTTAATTAATCTGCAATTTATGAAACTCTCCATGCTCCCAGGGGTCCTCCCAGGGAGCCTTCGCTTGGCTGGTATCTGGGGAGGTGAAAAAATGCCTCCCTTGGTGCACTGTGCCTCTGGCATGACACTGAAGACTCTCTACAGCACAGAGAAAAAAAAAAAAAAAAAAAAAAAAAACATGAGGAAGAAATTAATACCTAAAGTAAAATATCCAAAGAGCACTGGACTAAAAACTAAATAATAAATTCTAAAGCAACTTCAGAATAAAGAGCCTGAACAAACATTGCATGGACGGGGAGCAGATACACAATGCTATAATGAGACATTCAGCAAGGAAAGCTCTCTTCTAAAATCAAAGGCAGCAGCTGGTATTTGCTTTTAACTAAAAAGCCTGCTTTCCTTGACACAATATTTAGTTCTAATCTTTGCCTGAGGTAGTTATAAGGTATTTCCTAGAAGCAGTGGTGTCACTTTAAACAGCATCAAAAAGGAATGGGAAAGATTTTTAACATTAAATAGATTTTTCATATTTCTTTCAATTAATTTTTGAACTACATGTAGTTAGTCAAATGTAAACATTTTGCTTCAGAGAGCGGTTCCCTTGAAGAAAAGTATCCTCTGACACAAGGAAGAATGACCATTATGCCAGATTAGATCCCTGGTTCATCAAATTACCCATGAGAGCAACTAAAGCCCCACACAATGTAGTCTTTTTGGGTCTTAATCCATAAAAATGATCTTTATATTGCTATCATCACCTCAAGACTGACCTTGACTATAAATTCGCATTCCCTCGTTTCTCCTGTTTTTGCAAAACTTTCATTCTCCCACTCTGGAATTTCAGCTACAACTGCCCTGCTGACTCATTCCTGCACTCCCCTACTGCCTGACTGAAACACTTACTATTCTCAGAATCTTTCCCTGGGATCAGACTACAGCATGTAGAGAATACTGCTCCTCCTTTCCTTGCAACAACAGATTGGGTCCTGGACTATTCTCACTCGGATTCTCTTCACTAGTCTCATACTCGCTGCTTATTTCTCTTTTCATGTATTTCCACCGTTGACAATACACAAATGTCTCCCTCTGGACGAATGCCATCTGGAACAGTCTTTTTGAATTGCTTTGCCTCATCAGCTCCAGCTTCTATTAAAATCTCCTTAAAACTGGAATTTTAAAATATAAATATATTTAATATGAACATTACACTGTAATTAAGGCAATGAACTCTATTCTCTTCCTTCCCAAAAATGATGCACTGTTAATTTCAAAACTAGGGTCAAACTCAAAGTGTTCAAATGTAACAATATAACATTTCTGAGTTAGTAAACATCACCCACAATAAAACCTCGGCTTATAAACATTACATTTTACATACCCAGAGGCACATATATATGTACAAGCCAAACAGAAAAGCATCCTCCCTCTCAGGATAAACGGGAACCAGCAACCCAACATGCTCCACTCCTTTTAGATGTTTCATTTGTGCTAGGCTCGTGAAGAATGCCGTGCTAATAAATGCTGATAGCCTGTTTTTGCAGCAGGCAGTCTCCTGGTTCCAAGTGAGCGGTTGGAACAATGTTTTATCTCCAAACAGGAGGCATCACTTGGACTGCTGAAGTCAGTGCCGATGTTATGAACATCTCGACCAAGATGTACGGAGCAGAGCCTAGCCAAAGTCACAGTGAAAAATGTTGAAATGATCCAAGGGGTTACATAAAAAGGGCAGGATATTCTGTATTTTACATGTTACTAATAAACTTAGCTTCTTTCAGGCTGCATTCCGTCTCTATATATCTTTTTACATCGATGTATCTCTCAGCTTTAATCTGAATTTACACCTCACAGAGTGAACTATGAAGGTAACATCATAGAATCAAATCATTTTCTTCCTCATTTGCATCCTTCTCCATCAGCCTATTTTCCACTAAACTGCAGTTCAAGTTTCATCTGTTTTTCCTACATGCACTCCTATTTAGCCATGTGTGAAGCCCTCTGCTTTCATACATACCTAAATAAATACACCAAAAGCAGTGTACAGATGTTTGCATGCTTTGCTAGAGCAGAAAGAGATGGTGGGGTTTTTATCACAAATGTTTCTCATTGTGGCACATCCTCAGTAATTTCTGATAGATACTGTCCTTCACACAGTGTTCTGCTATTTCAGCTGCTGCAGATTTCCATGGATAGAGATTTGAAAAGTAATGACTATGAAAAAAAGGCATTAATAATTTCAGTTGTTATGCATTAACCAAAATTACATTTTAATACATGTGGTATTTTCTTTATAAATTAATGACATGTAAGATGCCTAATGAGAGCTAAAGTTTTAATTTATAAAAACCAAACAACACACTGATGATGTACTCATGTTACACCCAAATTCACCTTACAATATAACTTGTGGGGGAGAAAAAAAAAAAAAAGAAGAAAAAATACGTAGTCTGATACATAAAAACATTTTAAAAATGTAAATACCAACAGTAAAGGGAGACAAGGTATTGTTATCACACCTTGAGAAAGCTTCTTTGATTATCTTTTAATGCACCCAACAAAACGTGGGGAGGGAAAAGTGCTGGGGTGGTTCAGCACCCTAGGACAGTGTCAGAGAGCCTTACATTTAACCATCAATGTGGAAGACTGTTCTGTAACAAGGCTCCAGTTCAAGCTTCTTCAGAACTACAATCAGCCCAGCCTCCCAAAAACACAGGAAAAGCCCTGGAAACATTGTAATGAAACCTTAACAAATCTCTCTCAAAGGTATGAACAACCTCATCTCTCACTTATCCAACGTGTGGTACCTTTTAGTTCCGGGTGTTTCTATAGCTCAACCAAATTGCATCAGTTTAGCGAGGCTATAAAATTACAGAAATTACAAAAAAAAAAAAAAAAAAACCAACACCAAAAACCAAAAAACAGTTAAAAAACAAAACAAAACAAAACATTAAAACAAAAAAACCAAACCAACAACAAAAAAACCCAGATGCTACAACCTGCTTCAGTATGGCTTGCTGGTGGATCCACTGCATTGCATTTATGCAACCCAACTTCCCATAGTAGACAGAACAGCTTAGACAGAGAAGATATGTATGTTTATGGACTGGCCTAAACACAAAGTACAGCTCATCCTCACTAAAAATCGGATATATTGATACTGTACCGCATTATTAGACACACAAATATGCCTACAGAGACAGATCATTCTGCAAGCTTTCTTTTTAGAAAATCACCCCTTTAAATCAAAGGTGACATGTTGATCCAGCCTACAGGATTTCTGTCTTGTTGAGAAAAATCCAGATATTTTGTATACCATGCAAATAATCCAGTATTATATGGTCCACAGAGTTCAGAATAATGTTCCTGAAACAGATTTATGACAAAAACACTTACTTAACAGAACAAGGGGAATTCTGTATTTGTCCTTATTCATGTGTTCCTAATCAGGCAGATGCAACAAAATCTGCATCCAACAAGACACTACAGTTTGACCTGGCATTGTAACAGCCCAGGTAGAAACACACCCTTAAAAAGAAAAAAAAAAAAAAAAGAAAAAAAGAAAAACCAAAAACCACAGAGGAATTAGTTAGTAGTCAGAAACAATTCAAACATTATTATTAGGCCATTAAAGATTAACAAAGATTAACAGCTCCTACAGTCTGGCTGAACGTCCCCTGAATCAAGCCCACCTTCATTACTCACATCACTCCTGTCACTGCAAGCCAAGAATAGAGCACAGGGAAATTTAATCTCAGCTTCATGGTGCCTTTGTCTTCACTAAAGCAAAATTCAAGATATGAACGGAAAATACCGCCCGTTGAAGCCAAGAGTTGCACTACAAGCCTCTGCCTGTGTTTCTTCTCATATTGTCCCCAAAGCTCTAAAGACTGATTAAACAAAAAATAAGAAAATAAAGGCTCCAGTCTATCCTAAGAGTTCTCCTTGTCCTAAGTGTATAATTCTGCGTTTCCTTTCCCTGTATGTTGTGTTCAGACCTGGTATGAGGTGTATACGGGAACAGTCACATTGAAGAGTGCCTGGTGGTGACTGGGCTTTACCTTGCAACTGTAAACAAAAATAAATTATTTTTAATCCGTTAGGGCCCAGATGTGTCCGTTTACTGCCACTTGAGTTTTTGCCCTCTGCTTTTCAAAACTCTAGCTTTTAATATTTACTCAGTTTATTCCACAACATGAATGCACATAAGTTCATTTTTACTTCCATTTACAGCTACAACAAGAACACTAAAACTTTAGTGTTTAGAACACTAAAACAACCAAACTTTGAGCTAAAGCATGTAATGCCATCAGATCTGCTCTTTTCTATGGGGTGGATAATGTTTGTTGACATACTTATGTCCAAATTCTATATGGCCAGCGATTTTAATCTAAAAAGAAAAATTGTGTCAGAGGATAGTAAAAAATCACAATTTTGTACTTTCAGTGAGTTTTCAGACCAATGTGTCTTTAATATTTCCTATATTTCTCTTACTTTTTTATTTTAAAGATATAAAATCATTTGAATGTATTTAGTTGTGGAAACACAATTTTTAAACTGATGTGTGATATGAAAACTTGTATCTTTACAGGGAACATTCAATACTCTACTTGCACCTTTTCTCTGTGAATAGCAGACAAAAATAAACCACTTTTGCAGTGGTTTTGAGCAAGTCACTGCCTGGTTTGGCCCACCTATGGCCCCTCTCCTGGAATTGCCTTTACTGCACTGCCTGCCTTGTGCTATGTAGTAAGTAATTAATTGGAAAGGGGTAATTACCACATGGTTATTCTGCAGTCCTTGCTCTGGTCTACAGGAGATGGGACCAAATGGCATTTCCCAGCCACACATGGGCAGCCCAGCCTGCAACCAGGTGATAAGTAGGAGCTTTCATTCCACATGATTTTCTCAGCCCAGTTACTAATGACTTAAATGAATTTTTTTTAAAAGTTTTTCTTCCCCACCCGCAAAAGCAAACAAAGTTAAAAAGTGCAAGAGTCCGTAGTGGAGAAAGGCACAAATGATGCAACTCAATTTATCAGCCTAGTCCACATCACTTGAATCTGATGGATTATATGTGGTGGTTCAACAGGGAATATCTCTTGTAATTACTTGCTCATGAGCTTCCCACCAGCCAATAACTATTTGTCTTAATTGACAGTGTGTAATCCTCAAATAGCTGAAACTTCCTGTTTTGAAGAATGAATTCTGCTGATAAACCCTTTGTTAATATCTTAAGAGTAAATCCAGAAATTACACATTAGTGGGATATGGAGACAAACAGCACCCTACCCCAAAATAAAAACCCTGACTGTCCAAAGCACAAAAAAGCAAGTTAACACTTATCTCTGTCTAGAAGCTATGGATTTTGACATTCATTACCTCTTTTTTCAAGCTTTAAATTAGGGACAATTATACCAGATTACTTTCCCTTGGGGTGTTCATGGCAAATACACAGCTACAGAAACATGAGCAGATTGTACATGGAGATGATAGGGGCAATGAATACTTGTAATGAGGTCTGTACCAAAAAGAAAACTACTCAGCCTTCCACTCAAAAATACAAACAGAAGAAAAATGCACAACTCACAAGTCTGCTCTGAACAGTGCCAGACTCTGGTCCCCAGGAGAGCACAGGAATTGCCATGAACCCCACAGCTAAAAGTCTCAGTACCAAGAGAATACAACAATTTTCAAAGGGTCTAATTTAGAAAACACTTCTTTCTTTCTTTTTTCCAACTGTCTCTGGAGCATCCCTCTAATCCCATCACCCTTTCAGGAATAAAAGCTTTCAAGCTCTTCTTTCCTTCTCAGGAGACAACTACAGTAACAAACTGCTGAGCTATCACAAGAAAAGCTGTTCAGAAAGACAAATTTAGTTAAGCCCTGAGTGCAGATAAAATTTTATCAAATACTCAATTATAGACCAGTCTCTACATGTTTAAATACAAATATTTCAAAAACTAAGAGAAGCTACCCACAGATTAATGATTGGCAAGATCTTCTAGCACGTCCATGTCTCAGGCAGTAAAATTAGTACTATACATTAATTGAAAATATTTATAGAATGTGAACTTTAAAGCATGCTAATATAAGTACATTTTTGTTTGAACCATTTTTCTTTAAAGAAAAAGATATTAAAAGCCAACTTTTGGTATACTTTTGGTGAGGATCTTTAAAATAAAGTTAGTTACTCTAAGTTTTTCAGTAGATCTATGAAAAGTCCATGAGAAACATCCCCTCTGACCAATGCCTTATCAGGAAAGATTTTATGTATTTATGCTCTCTCATCTGTGAATTATATTTAATGTTTAAAATCAGAAAATGAGCCACTTTCTTGACCTTAATTGTTACACATTTTTAGCTATGAAATCTTTGTGATATTTTCATTATCACCTGTCGAATATCATCTCACCTATCTAGCTTTGCAGTGCAGTATTGTCTGCAGCCTCTGTGCCTTGGGGAAGGATTTTTCATTTCATATTGTTTGTTCAGACTTTAATGAGATTCTTAAAAGAGCAATCCCTTGGATTGTAATAGAATCCCACCACAGATCAGTGACTGGTAAGAAAGTGTTTTGACACGACTGCTTTCACAGAGAGGGAAATTTATGTTCACAAAAGTAGACTAGATAAGGAAAGGTGGAAGGAAGAGAAAAGAGAATGAAGCAGCAACAGGCACTCACATTATATTAAGTGTATAACATCAGAAGATATCAAAAAAAAAGGAGAAAAACTCACCAGAAATGTTACTAGGAGTCATACTTTAAAATAAAATTGCTTTTTCCTCCCTCCTTTTCAAAGGACTCTTTTCAAAAATTGATAATGAAAACTTGAACCTACAGGATCCACAAAACAAATGGGAAAATTGGCTTGAAAATCTGCTAATGAGAATTGTACTGGAATCTATGATGATAAAATTTAATTTTAAAAACAAGTGACAGTTTTTTACCATCTTCTCTGAAAGAGATGATTTCTATATGTCTCACAGTCTCTGGCTATGACCAGAAACAGAAAACACTTTGTATAGAGCAATCTCCATATCAAAGTAAAATAATGACTTGGCTCCCCTCAATATACTTTTCTGGCACTATTTTTAGGCACGCTTTTGAAAACGTAAGTATCTTTTGAGGAAACAGGAATAATTAGCAGGATGTTGATATTAATTCACAAAATATATTTAATTACATGATTTTATGCATTCATTAGTATAAAATATTAAATTTGACAAAAAAAAAATAAAACCTGTCCAAACTTCCAGGCCACCTGTGGATTCAGCAAGGCTTGGCAGGACAACAGAAAGCACCAATGTAAATGTTAACTGCTGTGATCAGCCCCATGTTTCATGTCTCGTGGCACCCTCAAAAGCATAGAAAGCAGAGAAAAATGAGCAAATCACTCTTAAGAGCTAAGGTTCCCTAAAGGCAAGAGGAAAATGGTATCTGGAAGAGAAGCTGGGGAGAGTAAAAATGGTTGTACTTCTCAACTAGTAAGCTCCAGCTGATTTTCATAGTGGTTTAAAAGAACAAGCCTATTTTTTTAACATAATTATAGGCTTTTTAAATTTTTTTCTAACTTATCTTGGTTTTAGTAGTTATTATTAGCTGTCCATAACATTATGCAATATTATTATTTTATGCTCATAATAATAATGTTATGACAGGAAGATTTGAAATCATTGAAGGAGTAGAAGACATGCAGTTTTCCCATCTCTTCATGACTGAAGTAATATAACACTGTTATTTGCTCTTTTCTCTATTAACATCCGAAGTTGACAGCTGACCAGTTTACCAAAGAGACAAACTAGATTAATAATTTAACTTAGATAAACTCAATTTCTGAAAAGTCGATTTACTGAGGTAATTGAACGACTACAAGGTATCAGAAAGATATGTGGATACATTAATTCACACACAGTGCAGATTTAGCAAATTGCACATGAATACACCTTCACTTTATTGATTTTAAAGTAGTTTGGAGCAGACAGGTCAGCCAACAGTTCATGGCAATATCCAGCTTGGACAGGACTCTAGACAGCCTCCAAAATGCCTCAAACGTGACTAAGCAACATCAAGAGCCCCCAGCTAGAGACAGGCCTGGAGTAATTATGAACCAGCTGTTAATTAGGTCCCGACCAGTGCCTGCTTGATCCCAGCTCAACCTTCAGTGCCCTCCCAGCCAAGCTGCAAACAGAGGAAAAAGAGAAGGCACCAAAGAGTCAGAAATGGTTTAGTCACGGGGTCACTCTCCAAAAACACCTTCAGCCCAGAAATATCCATGGCTAGTTCATTTGGAACATGGATTGAGCGCACCACAGCTGCTGGGATGTCAGAGCTGGCAGCTTGCAGAGGCAGCCTGGGTGCAGGAGGATGCTCCAGCAGAGCCCTGAGCTGATGCCTGAGCCAGGTCAGCAGTGCAGCTGCTCCTGGCAAGGCTTCTGCTGACCCCAGGGAGCTCGGGGTTCCTGTTAAGCTCCCCTTAATCCCAGGCAAAGCCCGGCCCTGCCAGGTGATGCACCTGAGCTAACAAGCTCCTTCTGCATCCAGAACTCTGAGGGAACAGCAGGATGAGCCAGCAGGAGCCAGCCTGGGTCCTGTTGCCTGGAATGGAGCCAGCACTAATAAGCTGGGCCCATATGACAGCTTTCATGCTGTGCTGCACATCCCAACAGTGTGGGTATTGTCAGGGGTTTTTTTTCATTATCCACTGTTTTCTTGCTGACTGCCTGGCATGTCACCACGTTAGTCTGGCCCTAAGACAGCAAACTGTGAGGGAAAAGTATGGAAAGGTCTCCTACATGTAGGATTTGGCTGCTCCTGGCATTAAGAAATAAAGATTTGGACATTAAAAAAAAAAGTGTGGCTTTTTTTCTGTGATTGTACATTTCAGCATTTGAGAAGTTGCTTCTGCCTGTAGCATGTGTTTAATACCATTTTAAAAATAAAATGTGTAATACTCCAGTGTTTGAAAAACATGAATGGCATTTTCATTATACGTTGTGCTTAAAGTAATCCCTACGATAAATGAGTTTATATAAAATATGTTCTGGTGAATTAAAACTTTCCTGTGAGGAAATATAGATTTTGAAGAAAATGTACCACAATCCTCTTATTTCTAGATTATAAAACACTGTTAAAACCTGCCACAACTTCTGTTTTATTTTTACTTTGGGGAAAAAATAGTGGGTTTCCTTCATTGGAGTACAAATCTTGAGGGTAAGTGCACAAGATATGCCAACTCATTTTTTAAATCTTATAAGATTTTATCTGAGCTATAAACTTTTTTTTCCTTTATGGCGAAGTTTATCTAATTAATGCCTGGAAATCCAATTATTCTTACATTTCAGAACAGATATATTGCTTTTGCAAGTCATATGCAGCTGAGTTCAAATTTATACTTTTTTTCCCCGATGTGAAATTATTGTCCTGCATGCTTCACTGCTTAACACTCCTATTTTTGCCATGGGGTGGGGCTTTGGTAGCAAACAGGACGAAATGGTCTTAAGTTGTCCCAGAGGAAATTTAGATTGGATATTAGGAAAAATTTCTTCACCAAAAAAGGTTGCCAAGAATTGGAACAGGCTGCCCAAGGAAGGGGATGAGTCCTGAAGTCCTAAATACCATTCCTGAAGGTATTTAAAAGATGTGTAAATGTGGCACTTACGGACACGGTTTATTGGTGGACATAGCAGAGCTGGGTTAATGGTTGGACTCGAGGATCTTAAAGGTCTTTCTCACTCCAAATGATTCCATGGTTCTGTGAGTCTATATTTTGAAAGGAGACTGATATAAACTTAAAGACAAGAAGAAGTACTATAGAGTATTACAGCATATTTAATACCCATTTTGACTGAGGACTTTTTGAAAGGTCTTCCTTTCATGCATCACAGACTTGAATCCAAAAATATAAAAATACAATAGAAATTAACTCTTATGGGTTAAAAAAACCCGGTTGTATTTTCTTTGCCTTGAGTGTTGCATTGAAATGAATATTATATGCAAAGATGGCATTTAATAAAAGTAATATCAATTTATGCACTGCTGAAGAAAATAAGACCACTTATGTGCAAAAACTGAAATGCCACAATTAAGGGTAAACAACACAGTTCTACAGAAGACCAGGAAAGCAGATGAGGAATGACAGAGCCAACCTTGCAGGTTCCAGCCCTCTGTCAGCATGTTTCTTAGTCCAAAGTTATTTCATTATTACAATTATAAGCACCTCTACTCAGTCTTCAACAGGCAATTTGAAAACACAATGAAAAGCTCACCTCAAAAGTCAAGAAATACTTCCAGATAGTTTTATACAAACTCTCCTTTCTGCCACAAGGTCTTTTTGAGTTAAATACAATTTAGAAAATCTTAAAGCCAGGGGAGACAACTGCAGTCCACACAGACAGCACCACAGAATACACCGAACAATTGTTACAAAAGGGTTGCTTTGTCCCCTCCCATGATAAACTGTGTGTATGGAGTTGTCTTAGACTGCAGTTGAATGAATTCCATTCCTGAAACATCCTGTAACTCTGTTCTGTCACCTTCCCAATTTCTTAAGACTTTTGTTTTAAGAGCAGATACTGAAAATGGTTATATTATGTCAGCGACTGCTTTAGCAGTTACCTGCAGAATCAACATTGCCTTCCTAATTTCCATCTACCACCCTTCAGCTTGTACATCTTACACTTAAAGCTGTGTCAGAGGCTCACAGCAGGTCATTCAGCAGAACACTAACAATCTGCCTCATTGGACAAGACTCTTGATGGAACTCTTAAGTTCTTGAGTAGCCCAGAAAGAAAGGGTAAACTACTCAGACACCTGAGGAGTTTGTTTCCTTATTATTTTTCCATACCCTTTATTGACAAGCCAGGAGAAAATCAGAGATCTGGCCTTTTTTTCTTAGCAACTGTTATATTAAAATTCCAAGATCAAAACTTCAGATTTCTGCTCAGGTCTTGCGTGTTCCTTTCTCCCAACCCCATCTGTCAGTTGCCCTGGGTTATTCTCACACTAAAATGGCCTCATGTCACCATGGCTATCCTAACTCGGCTGCTGTGAAAGCAAATTACAAAGCCACGTCTGGCCCCTGAGGGTTTGCCCAGAGCTGTGGAGCATGTGCCCAACTCGTGTTCCTGCAGGGCAGTTCTAATGTGTGTCCCTCAAATCTGCACACCTGCAGACCACCACAGCTTGTTGGGGATGACTTCCCAGTGCTTGGGTCTAAATCTTTTGTCCCCAGAGGTGTGTGGATAGATTGCTCCGTTCAGATTCTCTTCCTCCTTGGAGGCTAAGCAAATTTCACATTATCCTGGGGATTAAGCAGCAGGAAAAACCTGTTACAGAAATTACTGATGACAAATCACAAGGGCCATGTGGCTCATCAGTGATTCAATTTTCAGGACACGTTATTAAAGTTGCAAGATGATTTTGCCTTGATAGACCAGCCCAAGACTTCAATCTTTGTGATCACTGCAAATATCTTCAATATGTCAAGGTTTCCAACCTCCACAGTCATTTCATACCATTTTAATTCTCATTTTGGTTTACCAGTTTTCTAGACACCTTTATCATCTGTGAATATATGTAATTCAAGATATTTAACAGATACAATTACATCAGTGGCTCTGAAATATCCATTTTTGCCACAAATAAATGCATGGCAAAAGACCTTGATTCAAAATTAGTTGTGTGATAGTCCTTTTCATCTCAGCCAGCTTGGTTTCACTGCTGTATCTGTTTCTGACTAAGCTAGAAGGCCACTAGGCTATGGGAAACAACCTTGTGGTATCAAACAGGATGATTAAAAAGTAACAAACCATACTTAGCATCAAAAAAAACCCAAAAAAAAACCATTGCCATCACTTTCTGATTTGCTGAAAGTAGATATACACAAACCATGAAAATACATACTTTTACATGACATGCAAAACAATATTATTGTATAATTAGGATGAAAGAAACCTTACTTTCAATTATGGTACATTATATGCAGGAGACTACTGACAATGCAAATCCCTGCAGGGAGGGATTTGTAAGAAATTCCCATTACAGCCCATTGTGTACTGCTGTTCACGCAGAGAGGGATTTCCTGAAGTTGACAGAAAACTACACTTACCTTTGGCTGCCACTGGGGTAAGTGCTAATTCAACATAAGTGCTGGTTTTATTTGTTTGTTCTGTTTGTCAGAAAAGTACAGGCACACTGGTTACACCATGAAATATAGGAATTATGCTCCACTTTTACACACAAGCTAAGGAGACCTTAAAGATCATCTAGTTCCAATAGAAGATAAAGACACAACAGTTTTAGTGCTCACTGTGAGAAAGAAGCTTCAGAACCAGTTCAGATGACAGCAAAGACCTAGCCACTGGTTTCTGTTCTGAAAGATCTTATAAATATGGTCATTTGCAGTATACAAAAAGATTTTTGATATATCAGACAAGGATGACTGCACAACACTGAAATCACAAGTTAAATTCCCTATGGCCTGTTCACATGTATGTCGCAAAATACTATTCATATACATTTTTCTCTTGCCAGTCAGAGGACATTTGAATTTGACCCAAATACAAAAAGCCAACAAAATATTTTACTATTTTGCATTTGCATTAGCTCAGTGCCTGGAAAACAGGCTACTCTGGCAATTTGACTGGTGACATGCAGGTGACAGGGGTGAGGGTAATACAAGGATCTCTGCAGGCTGTAACGACAGCGATGGCACATAAAATAGATTTAGCAAAACACAAAAATGGATCCATCAGGGCAACAGAGCCTCTTCCACAAATCAACCTGCTAATAAAGTAGTTGAGAAAGCTCAGAGTAAGTTTATGCTCTGTCCATGTTGGAAATTAGCACACTGACCTTCTAAGCTGGGATTGTCAATGCAAAAGTAAAGTGTCATCAGGGTCAACAATTTCACATATGCACAGAAGCTGCACTATCATTCTTAATATTTGTTTCCTGACATAGGAACAAATTACACTATACAGTAATTTGAGAGCTGTAAAACTGTAGGAAGCAAAATTACAAAAAAAATCAGTTTTCAAAGACTCAAACAAGCAAAAACAATTGTTGCATTTTAATTGTACAACAATAAACTGGTGATTTAATTTATTGGACATATATGTTTTAAAAGAGTTTGATATTAAAAATAATGAATCATTAACATAAATGAAGCAGCAATTACTCTTTTCTGCCTTTCATGTTTACCATAATAGTCTATTATAAGAGCTGGCAGTGAAAAGTGATAAATATAATCTCACTTCATTTTGCTGATCAACAGCAATCAGTTAATGGGTTATCATATGAGATACAATTGATAGAACAAGAAATTTATAGAGAGATGTTTATTGCTACTTAGTGAGTACTTCTATTGATATTTTAGATTTATAATTAGAAGAACAACTCATTTGCCTTTCATCATAAAAGCAGAAAGCTTCAGTACTTGGGTTTAGCCTTCCAGACATAAAGAAACCATCATTTTGTTGTGACAGAACTTGCAGGAAGACCAATTTCCCCACCCACTTTAACACAACAAAATGCTCCAAAATGCCACCCTTTAAAAAGTGTTCAAATTAAAAAACAAAGACATTTCAACGGTATTAAGCAAAAGAATAAAATACAGAGCATTAACTAAAAACATTCTCATACTGTCCATGCAGGAAGGATTTCAATAGGATTTTTATATTTTTCTTCATACCATGGACTTTATTCAGGAAGATATTTATGCATATTTCTAATCTTATTAAAGGCTTACTCACTGATGAGCTCATTGTATTTCAAGATGTGCTTTTTTTCCTCCTGCCATGATTCCTTCAGAGTTGCACTTCATAGATAAAATACAAAAATTACAGTATAAGTAGTCTAA
Source organism: Orthonyx spaldingii (assembly GCA_013397795.1). Lineage (NCBI taxonomy): Eukaryota > Metazoa > Chordata > Aves > Passeriformes > Orthonychidae > Orthonyx > Orthonyx spaldingii. The sequence continues at coordinate 816,804 of VZTJ01003630.1, forward strand.
TAGGATGCTCCATCTGTGACATTGACAGAACAAGGTATTTCAGAAGATATAAGAAATTCTCAAGGGGAGATTTCTTCCCAGCTCCAGGCAGCTAGCAGATGTCATTCTCTCTCTTCAAAAAAAAATTAAAGTCAAATTATCTCATTTTTGAAATCTAATGTGTTCTTGGCTGTTTCATTTTCCCTTAAAAACCATCCTTTTTGAATATTGCTAAAAAGTTGATAAAGTTTAAATTCTACTCGTTAGAATTACTAGACTAAAAATGAAAAAAAACCCCCACCAAACAAACCAACAAAAACCAAAACCACAACCCCCAAAAGAATTCACAGGATCAGGATTTAAGAACAGTAGAAGGGAAAAGAAAGACTCTACATTTCTGTGTTGCTCTTGGGAAGGAAAGATCTTGGCCTCTCTCTGGAGTATAAAGAGTGATCATAAATAAAAGTAAGAAAACGCTGTAGAAATTGTGTAATTTCTTGAAATGGCATTCCATAGGCAGCAATTAGCAGAAAACAACCTTAGTACTATTGAAAATAAAACTCAGAAACTGAAACCTAAACTAAAGCTTCAAAATGTACTCTAATTCTTTTATCATAGTCTTTAGACAACATCTTGACAACTTCTGTTTACAGAACTCTGGCATCTTCCGCACTCCGCCCTACAGAGATGAGTGAAATGCAAACTCTTTTGTACAAGTGGACCACATGTAAACATCAAAATGTTTAAAACACCATCATAAATTCTAAAGCAACCTCAGTATTATGCACTTCAAATTGTGCTGCTGAATATCATTCACTGGATGTATCGAGAAGCTCTTCCCAAAACTGTACATAGCCCACAAACCACAGAAGTGTATTCCTTGTCTCATTTAATATCACATAAGTTTAGATATTACTTTATACTGGCTCTAAATTTGGTTTCCCATATCAGTTCCAGTCTTGCTCGACTTTTGGGAAGCATTTAGGAATGACCTATAGAATTACCAATACCACACTAAAAGGAAGTGTGAATTAAAGGACCCCAGGAGGAATTATCAATCACACAGAAATGAGATGAGCCCCAGTGATAGGAAGCACATGGTGTAGAAGAGCTGTAGTGAAATGAGCCAGGGCACATAAAACATCTGCCTGTGGAAGCTGCGCCATCTCCCAAGCCCTACCTGTGAGCCCGCTCAAAGAATCTGAGCAAAGACGAGCAAGGGAAGTTATTCATTCTCATTTGACCTACTTCATCTTCTAATTAGCATTTGGTAATTGGCTGGAAAAAGTCCAATTTCTTGCCCAGTAGATGCTCTTCAGGCATGCTGACTGCTTTGGGTTAACGCCTGGGAATATGGCAATCTGTACTAAGTGATTTAGGAATACAAATCTCACTGTAATTAAGTGGAATCCAAGTACCTAGCAGTTAGGGATTTTTGATAATTCCAAATGTTACACCATATTGCAAAGGATGACATGAAAAAGCTGCCAGTGTAACTCCAAAGAAGGATAAGTAAACAAAGGAGAGAGATCTTGCTCTCCCTTTCTGCATTTCAGAAGTAACAGATCATCAAACCTGAAAGAGTCAGTAAAAGTTTTATAGAGAGGGGAAAGAAGAGAACATAAGTACATATAAAACCAATTGCAAACTAAGTATTTTCAATCAAAAATTTTAACCTCAGGTAAATATCAAGAATATTCTGAAAAAAACAAAACCCCAAAACCAGCGAGGTTAATGGGTAGGGAAAATCTAGATAACTATGAAACTACTTGACTGGCAACTCCAGACAAGCTACACTTCTGCTTTTTTTGTAAGCAAAAAAGTAATCATTTACCAAACTGTCAAATGAACTCCAACTTTCCGCTCTGCAAATCTCAGTCTGAAGGAGTATCCCGAGGCATGCCACCAAATCTGAAAAAGCTCCAGTTGAATGAAGCCTCATCTCACCCTGGAGAACCAGTTCAACTGAGGAACTAATACAAAACACATGCAAATATCGATTCTGACAAATTTTTCTGAAAGTGCATGATAGTTTTGAATTTTTTTTCCACCAAAAGCATCCCAATGCTCAGTCAGTATGAACACTGCAGGGCAGCACAAGAACCTTTATAGCAATGTTTCAGTCTCAACAAGAAACTGGTGAGTAAAAGTAGTTTGGATGCTCCATCCCTTTAACTGAATGGAGGTAGGCTGCATTACCTGGCAAACAAGTAATTCTATTTTCACACTGAGAAAAAGAAGTCCGAGAAAAAGTCAAATAGCGAGTGGATTGCAATTTTGGTGGCACCAGTCATGAAGTTTACATTTCTGTGAAGGTTGATTTGATAATGGAAGGGTAACTGCATCCTTCCAGCTTCATTAAAAAAATGTAAAAAATGTGGTTATCCCAGCTCTAGCTGCACTGAGGATCAAGAGAGTTTTGGTTTCCAGGCATGTCAGTTCCATAGTCTTCAGCAGGACTGTCTTTCCTTCTAAAAACAAAAGCAGTAAAGGAAGGAGGGCAAAATAATAATCTCATTATGAAAGTATTAATTCCCTTATGGAGTTGCTCGGTTGGAAGTGCATCTTGCACTTTTCATTAAATAAAACTGGAAATCAGCTTCTAATAGTGGATTTGATTTTTTTTATTTCCATTTTAATTAAGAATAATGAGAAATAATAGCTGGTTTTGTGAACATGTGTGTATGCCTGTGTGTGTATATGTGTGAACTCACATGGGTTTTATGTATAGCAATTAAGCTCAGCATATTGTGTGTAATTGGTGATTTATGACAGAAAGTGGCACAATTAATAACAATTAAATGCCAATAAATGCTTAATTGCACCTTATGCTCTATATAATTGCACAGTAGTTTCCTTTTGTATTTACTGAAGATTCAGCTATCAAGAGAACTTCTAAGATCTACCATGAACCCTTGCATTTTGTGGGTATAAAGCGATTTTGGGGATTTTCTTTATTTCTCTTGGGTTGGAGGGTCCCTTGCTTTGTGTTCCAATTCTGAAAGATGATTTATTGGTTATTTTGCTTAGAGAATAGCTTAGTGGTTCTTACCCTCACTCCTGTTCTCTTGGCAAGTGATGGCAAAAATTTGCCATTTTCATATTTAAATGTAGTGATGATGGAGTTCTGTCAAGGACAGCTTGAAGAGACTCATCTGGTGTCTAATGTATCATTCTGCCTTCAAATATTTTTATTTTTTAGAGAGAAAGATGGACAGTGGAAAGAGAAGTGAGGGCTTTGCTCCCCTGTAGCACAAACCAAAGAGTATGAATGAATGAATGATTACATCAGGGTGCCACTGGCTGGTATCCACCAACCCAAAAAATTGTCCTCTTTTCCACATGTTTGAATTAGGTTTGATCCCAAAGGTGACAGCGCTCCCCCTTTGTGCCAACTCTTAGAAATCAAAGCATACTTTCAGAAAAGAAAAAGAAAAAACACCATTGGAAACATAAGTTATATCTGTCAAAATAATTATCTTTTTTGGTTTACCTTTCCTGCACAATTTAGAGTCCCAGAGGTTACTGCTAAATTGGCAGATTTTTTTTAATTCTTCCATGTTGAAGAATAAAATCAATCTGTGTTTGTACTGCCATGAGCTATATTTGGTGCATTTTTTCATCACATGAGTTGAAGATTTTAACTTGAACATTTAGCATACAAGTATGTATTTATAAATAAGAGTATCAACAGACAGTGCTAAAAATTAAGCTTTTCTAAACCAACATTTAACTCTGAAGAGAGCTTGGTGTTTGGGTCGTTCAGGTGCCTTACATAAATCTTAGTGGAGTCATGGATTAATTTGGAAGCAGTAGCTTAAGTTTTCTTCCTCTTTCTACCTTCTCCCAGACCTTTTCCATCTTTGCCTTCCTTCTTCTCCCTTTGCACTTTTTAACTGGAACACAGGAACACTGGTGGGCTTTTGTCATGAAATAGTCTCATACGCAGGGTTTTTATCAATTTCTAATGCCATGGCATAGGAAACAGATATTTCTGTGCTAGATTGCAATTGAACCAATAAAGCAATTTTAGAGCAGTATGGACACTTACTTAACTTCCCAGACATGGATTTTATTTGTTGTTCATTTATACAAGTTAGGATGAAAACACAGTGCATCCAGGTACTTCTCAGTATTGAAGTATTCACTGAGGAAGTATAAACAGCTATAGGCTGTCAGTGCTATTAAACTGCTGATGCATCTAATTCAAGTGATTCACATCAATGTTCTCTCTCATTTTGTGTTTCAGTGCTGAGCAACATCTTATTTTTATTAACATGCATTTACATAGAACCAATAAATGCCTTTTAGAAATATATTAATGCTGTAGTTTTGAAAGATACTTCAAGAATTTGCTCTATCCTGTCGTAAACAGCTCATAAACAAAACAAAAAAAAAGTTTTTGATAGAGAAATGTTTTCTCTTGGCATTATTACCTCTAAGAGATCTATTTTAAGATATTTTAGATTGACCCTGGGGGACAAGTAGGAAAGGAGAAATGTATTGATGAATGAGGACAGAGATATCTCTAGAAATGTAAAGCAATGCCTTTAACGCAAAATAGGTAAGGAAAATTAAATATTTGGGAAATGTATACGAAAAGCATTGAAAGAAAACTGCTTCAGATGCATGTACAGTCTGTGTGCAGAACACAGCTGATAAAGAAAAGTCCATTTCAGGGCTCAAAAGAAGGTTTGGGAAGCTAGGGTGGATTGCTGGGTTTGGGTGGTGGAATAGAACTCCATTCTGTTGCAATTCATTCAAAAATGGCATTTTGAGAAGGGAGTAAGAAAGACACTGTTAAATTGTTTTACTGAAAATGATGCATTCAGAAGTCTGTTTTAAGCCTGAATAGCTCACCCAAGAGAATCTAAGGCATGCTAATCTTCTCTAGAGGCTATTGAGGAAGAAAATGTTATGATCATCCTTTGATTCCTACAGTTCAAATGGCCAGGCTCTCATCCATGTGTGGATTAAAAAGGAACAATTTTTCACACAGGTTCAGAGCAAGTCATGATGCATGACTGACTTTGTGGTCAGATGCATTAACTGCATATTACTGGTATGAAAAGTGGGTTTAAAGGTAAACCAAATTTATTTCTAACTGAATTGTGTCTGCAGGAATTTGTCAATAAAGAAACAACACTCTTCTGATTATGAAGTGGCATATTATAAGCATACCATAGATGAGTAAAAAGTAATACACAATACAGCTGGTAAATACATTCTCTATCATTACATACAAGTATATTAAGAGAGAGCATCTGTCTTTGCCTAATCTTTGCCTTCTACTTTGGTTTTTTTTGAAAGTTAAAAAAAATTTGTTTTACTATTGTGTGACCTCTTTGCTTTAATAACTAAGATATGGTTTTCTTTTTTTAAAGTTTTCTATGTTTCTGTGTTACTTCACTTCTGAATCTCTCCCTGTTTTTTTCCTTGCCAATTTCTTTTCTGTTTCTGACCAGCTATTCTGATACATAGCTTGTACTTCTACATATTTCATGCCCTCCCTAACTCTCTTGTAGGTCCCTTTAGGCACTGAAAGGCGCTTTGAGCTCTGCCTGGAACATCTCCAGGCTGAACAGCCCCAACTCTCTCAGCCTGTCTTCAGAGGAGAGCAACTCCAGCCTTCTGATTAATGTAGGCTATGTTTGAATGCCAGGCTGGTTTTATGCCTGAGAGAATATGGCAGGTGTTTTTCATTCCTCACAAGAACTGCTCACTACCTGGTGGCATTTTGAGGTAACCACTAATACTGTGCTGCCATCTTCACTACGGCACCTTAATTGTTGGCCATTTCAGTCAGTTGTCGTTTCTCACTGCCATGAATGAGTTTTCATTTTATCTGAATATTTGGTACTGCGAAGGGTAGCTGCAAGGAAATAAAAGTTGTGATCACGGAAAGTTTTGTTTGTTTGTTTTTTATAGGCATAACTGAGGTGAATACCAATTCAAAGACTAATCTCCATCAGTGTGGGAATGTGAGAGGGTCACTGCCATGTGCTGATAGCTAATATGGTTACACATAATCAGATGTCAGATGATAATTTGAATTTGCAATAAATGGTTGGAGTTCAGAAATGATTACACTGACTGAAGCTGTGTAGTATTTGAAGGATAAATTGGCATTTTTTGTGTCTTGTCATCTTTAATTTACTTTTTAAATGCTGTTTTCCCTCATATATCATTCTTGCATAGTTACAGAGCTGTACTACTCAAATTAAGTTATCTTATTTCTCAAATTTTAATTACAATAGAAAACTGAGCATTTTCTTGTAGTTAATTATAATAAACCCTCTTGATATCACTTGAAGTTTATTTATTTTCTCTTGTTTGATTCAGTTTTGGTCTTCTGGCTAATAATCATTCTTCTAAATAATCTTTATTCTAAATGATCTTCTAAATAATCATTAGTGTAGCTTCACCAAAATGGTTAACTTTATCTAATTTCTTGAATATATATTCACCTTTATTTTGACTTAGTTTAATTTTGGTCTTTTTCAATTTGAGTCAGACTTGAGGTTTGTGAATAACAGCCTTTGTGACCTCTGGCAGTTTCCCATCAACTGTGGATTTTTGCATTCCTGTACTCTGACTCCTCAGTCTACCACGTCTGACTTCTTTATGGGGAAAAATACCTCTGAATCCACTTACTTAGACAGTGTGTCTTTTTTCCAGACCCTTTGGGACTACAAATGAATGTCTTTTCAGTCACTGATATCTGTTGCTGTTGTACAACAAAGCTTAAGCCTCTACTGTGACTTTGCTTTTCCCCTCGTGTTTCTCTGCAAGCTGGAGGAAACCAGATGAGTTTGCTGTGCTACATCTACTGATAGGCCACCATCCTCCACTGCCTCGTGGAGATCCCACTGCAAACCTGCCACTTGGCCATTCGCTTGTCATATTTTACTATGCTTGTGGTAAAAGGAGAAGTTACCAAAACACAATATAGCTCCTAGCCTCGAGATTAATTCTTTTGCCCATAAAGTGTTTTAGAGCAAGAAAACCCTTTCGAAACAGACTACTGACAGCTTGCTTTTCTTGTTGGAGCTTATCCTTCCCTTTTGCAGAGACCAGCAGAGACAGGGAAAGGTTTGCAAATGTTTGTGGACTGCCACGAGAAGCAGTGTTAAAAATGTTTCTCAAAACTTGGGAAAAAAAAACCAAAAAAAAAACCAAACAAGAAAAACTCTTAAAATACTCTCATTCAGTAATACAAAGCAGAGACTTACTTTTATTACAGGCAGTTGTTCCAGAAGTGGCAGTGTATCTGTTGTTCATTTCTCTGCTTTGTTAATGTGAGAACTATCAACTTGTCTTAAATTTTTCCTTTTCATTAATATAAGGGAGAAAAGAGTCACAAAAAGTATTTTTACATTCATATTCATGTGTATCCTACCTAGAGGGCAGTAATTCATCCCAGAAAGAGAAATTCCTTTTTATAGAATGTTTACTCAGTAAACATTGATACTGTATTTTTAGAGTCTGAAAAACCTAACAAATACTAAAATTAAAAATATAGAATGCAGTTTTAAATCTAATTTCAACGTTAATCAAAATTTCTTTCCTTTTGGCAATTTCAGTGAATGTGGGAAAGTGTGTAAGGCTCATTCAAGGAATGTTTTGTGTTTTTTTAACATACATTAAAATAGTAATCTATCTAGGCAAAGATTAGTTTCTCAAATAAAGTTCATGTTATATGGAATTAATAGCTTTCATCCCAAGCAAATTATCACTTGTCTAGTGAGGGGGACAAGAAAATGAGACAAAAGAAAACCTGAGATGCAGGCAAAAATAGCTTTTAGACCATTTTAGCTGATTGAGAGAATATGAGAACCTGTTTCCTGAGCTGAAATCTGCCATCAGTGAAATAAAACCCCTACGCATGAACTACAGGTGTACCCCAAGAACTGTCAGATCACATACAACACATCCTTCCACACACCTGGTTCTCAGGGAGCAGGGAAGTATTTTTCCCAACTTTGCAGGACAGAAGTCAGCATAGATCATAATTTAATTTAGAGGACAATAGCTAATGAAAACGTACTGATTCAGAAATCCTTAACACTAGGAGGAAAGTGAAGCATTTTTCTTTCTCCTTTGCAAGTTTCACTCCGGACAGGTTTTGTCCCTGTGGTCTTGAAAAATGAAGGTGTCCCTTCTCTCTCCTCTACCTGCATAGTTTTGTTTATTTAACAAAAAAGAATCTGAACTTGCCAGCCTTTTTGTCTTGTTTTTGTTGCTTCAGCTTTGGATCCACTAAGTATTTTGTTCATCCCCAGAATAGCGGTAGTTTGCACAAAGAGACAAGTTTCTCCTTTCTCAATGTATTGATAAATGAAGCCTACAAGAGGACATGAATCACTGTAAGAAAGGGTCTTTGAATTCTGAAATAAATTAGCTTTCATCTTGAATTGTTTTTGGATTTTGCTGCTGCACCCATGGAGTAATGTGGGGAACCCCTAGAAAATGTTTGTGTAGTGTGGTCCAGTTAACAACCTTGGTTCTTCAGCCAGTTTGGGTCCCTTTGTTCTATAAAAGGCCTCAGAAAGCAACAGTAGTCACTACTAGGAAACACCCATCCAGATAAATGCCTGCTTGTGGAAAGCAAAATTCCCACAAATGACTCTTATACCAAACATTCCTCACTGCTGCTAGAAATAAAGCTTTGTTTTGCAACTGTTGGAAGCAATTTTGTGTGGAGCAAGATGAACTGGAATGAAGTTCATCCATAATCAAAAATTTCTTGTGTTACTTCAATCATAAAGTCAGAATCAAAAAGCAGCAGTCTTTGGGTTATGATTAGTGAGCATGAAAAGGAGCAGAAATGAATCAGCAAGTAACATCCAGATAACAGTAAAGCTTCCCTTCTATACTGAAGTTGTAAATACAGCTGTAACTTTTCACGTTAATTTGAAATATAACTGGATTCTGTATTATTTACATGCAGAATTCTAATTCTCATAGCTCCAAAACAGCAACATGTAGAAGTTTGGTTGTCTGTATTATAATTTGATATCATGGACAGCTTTTAAGGAATAAAATAGAATTGAGACAGGTTCTCTCATGCAACATGTATCAATTCACTAAAGTATTTTTTGTGCGTGGAAGCTTTGCATGACGCACAAAAAGAACTAATTTATCTTTTTTTTTTTTTCTCATCCTGTGACATATACTGAAAAAAGATTATGAAGAGTTTCAGTAAAGTTTTTTTGCAGAAAACAGCTATAATTTACTTCACTGTATGAAAACTTTAAAGCTGGAAAAAAAATATTAGTCTAGGGGAAGGAAAAAGTGGGGGTTTTTTAATTTACTTTAATTATTGAATGTTATGATCAATGTATTGTCACATGATGGAATTCTTATAAAGGCATAACAGCAGAGTGGTAGAATATGCATTGTGTTGATGTTCCTATGTCTTCATATAATAGACACATAATTTTCATTCTTATTCTCCATGCATTTCAATTCAGAGTTTCACATATTTTATATCAGTATAAATTGCCCAAAACAGTGATTTACAGCCTTTGCTAGCTGTAATTTATTTCTCATAAACTTCATTTCAGTGGAATGATGTGCTGTAATGTGGCCTTTAGCATTGTCTAAAAGATCTGCTTTATCTGGGTTAGAGAAATAACATTTTCTGTATATGAACTTCCATTTTTTTTTTTTTTTTTTTCACAGTAGCTTAAGTGTTAAAGCCTGCAAGGATTTAGAAAGCTGCAGTGAATGTGTTAAGACTGTTAATGAAGCCTCTGAATCTAAGGACAAAATTCGCTCTCACACCCACACTGAGAAAAGTACAGCAACTGTCTGATAGAATTGCATCATGACTTGTACCTGGGGACATGAGTATGATATTCACCTGAAATGGTGAATTTGGGAAGACAGATGTCCCCAACGGACACTTTAAGGAGTTTGTACCTACATAAATTGCTTGACAAAAGTCCCTGAAATTTGAACATGAAACCTATGTAAAAATGCTTGTTAAATGTGAGCAAAGATAATACATTCCATCATGCAGTATCTGCTTTTAAATATGTACAGGAATATACTTTTGATACAGAATAACCTAAGAAAGAAAGAGAGCAAAAGGAGATTTTGACAGCAAGGACTTGGAACTACTTAGTTTTGTTAGAGGGACCGACAGATCTGCATATGAGATTCTGATTCATCAGAATCAAGCTCTGGAGAATGAGAACAGGGGAGCTTCTTGTTTCCTCCATTTCACTGAGTGGGAAAGATGCCTGGGGCTGTAGTCATGGAGAAGGAGAATCACCAAGATGTAGAATACCCTGTTCTTCTCACCTCTCAGCCCACACAAGTTCCTTCCTTCAAGTGTAGCACAGCCATCAGACCCAGGAGATCCATAAAAACAAGACCAGGAGAATTGCCATTGCCTCGACAGCATATTGCTGGTCCTGTGTTGCTGATTTAATCTATTTCTTTCTGATTTTACATGAACTGTTTGTGGAAGATCATGACTAAATAGCAGTTGGCAGGATCCAGCAGTGTAGCCTTGGAATAGGATACAAGAAAGCACTACAGGAGGAAGAGGGAGTAGAGAGAGCAGGGAAGAAGGGATATGATCATATTCCCAACGAGAGCACAAAATGAGAATATTCTGGATAGAGGTCAGTGATGGGAAATGTGTACAGATATGCCAGTGGATGCAACTGACAGTATAAAAGCACAAAGTGAAATTGTTAATTACAAGAGCAAAAAATTACAATTGCAATTTGTACCAGGCATTCTTTGCAGGAGTTGAACTGAACTCTTTTCATCCACTTTACCCAGAAATACAGGAAGTGATCTGCAGATCAGATCTTTGCCAGCAACACAGTGGTGCTTGTTGTCTAGCAGAAGTTCACAGATAAGCAGAAGTTATAAACTCATTTTTTCCCTTCTTTTAACATAAAACTTATTAAATTGGGAGTAATTAAGCAGGTAGTAATTGAGAAGAACCCTAGCATAGATTTTTAAAAAAGGGATATTTGCAGGCACTTAATAAAATTAAATGAGTAAGCTTGAAATCTTCAGCCTTCAAGATGAGGTATAATTTCTTCATAATGGGCTACTGAGTGTGCTGATGACAACAAGGAAGCACTTCATAAAGAAGGGTTTACTTATTCCTTCATGAAGTGTGTTGACTCCAACAGCACAGAACTAAACATTTCTGCATCACGCCTCCTCACATCTCTCTAATTGAAAAACCCACTGGCTACTTCCTCCTTGAAGAGGAAAACATATTGCTTTTATTAAAGAGGAGCTGTATTTCATGTCCATTTTTCAGCTAATTCTTATAGAGAGATTCATGTGTGTATCAAGATAGCATTAGACCTTTGCTTTGTTCAAGTGACTATTATTAAATCTACATAGCCCATCACGATAAGATTGGAGTTTTAGATCTGACTCTTGTATCTCTTCTTAGAATCCTGTATAAAATTAAAATGTGTTTAGAGCTGCTGAATGCTGTCTATCCACAGTCAGCAAAATTCAGAGTGATTTTGCATAATGTAATAATATGAGGACATCAAAGTTTAGCCATTTATTTTGGAAGAATTTTAGAAATAAGGAGTTTAGGGCATGTGAGGATAGTAAAACTATTATATTCTTGAAGAAGCTGGTAAATTATGACTTATCACTGCTTTTTAGATATAATATTTTATAAACATGATAATAAGGTGAAATAAACTAAGAATCTTCAGCAATCCATTTTACAACTACGGGTTAAGGCATGTGCACACAAAATCCTGGACAAGTTACCAAATATAGGAGATCAGTTGCCTGGGATACTGAAATCGATTTTAAGTAGGACTTTTTGACAAGGGAAATTGAGAAAAAGCATTTATGATTAGAAAATGAGTACGTTAAAATCCTGTAAAATAATTCATAATTACACATGAAAAGCAAGAAATTGAATAACTTGAAAATGCCTTTAATCACTGATGCAATCACACAGGAAGGTGCAGATAGTTTCTCCTTATTTACTATTTACTCAGCAGTTGACATAGATTACGATTTTGATATTTATATTTACAATTTGTCTTGAAAGCTGGATCTTGTTTATGTTGAAAATAGATTAGTTTGGTCTTAACTCCATTTCAGTAAAACTACAGTATCTCAGAATTTAGACTGAAATCCTGTCAATGGTCATACTGATTCATTTCCTAGATAAACCTACTTTTACTTTCGTAGTAGAGCCTAAGGCTATACTCCTTACCACTTTTTAGTCATCAGATCAGTGGCTACTACAGCACTGCCTATCGCTCCTAAAATACCAGAAGCTATGATGGAAACGTAAAATACCAGGAAAAAAGCAGATGTAGCACTAAAAATTGTATACAGATTCCATAGGATATGATAGAACAAATACGCAGCACACAGTTGTCAGTTAATTTGGTAAATAAAGCTTACTATTTTAGTTGATTCAGAAACCTACAAAACTTGGGGGAGGGGAACGAGGAAGAAGTCAGTGTAGTAATTTTGGATTTTTGCAAAAGGTTGACTTTTGCTTTGCTAAGCCTGACTTGCAAAATTAATTCAAATTGGCTTGGATAAGAGCACTGTCATGTGGATTAAAAGCTGGCTGAAACACTACAAACAAAGGGTGTCTTGAGGGTACCACAGGGATCACTGCTAGAACCAGTCATTTTTAATGTCTTTATTAATGATCTGGGAGAGAGTGTTTAACAACATGCTAACAAAATTAACATGTAATACTGAACTGCAAGGAGATGGAAATAGCTGAAAGTTTAGAAAAAAAGGAAAATATGCAAGGTCCACAGAGAGATTAGAAACACTGCAGAAGTACCACAGTGAGCTTCAGCTTCAAGGAAACGCAGTCCAATTAGATCTCACGAGGAGAATTTTGAAGATGGATAACATACTTAAAGAAACTTGGAAGCAATTACGTAGGGGAAGCAAAAAAAAAAAAAAGGCTGAAAGGAAGAGTGATAATCAACAGCAAACCAAACGTGCACAAGCCTTGTAAGAGGGTCGCACAGGAGAGTGATGGCAGCTGGAGCAGCCCAGGAGCCCCTGGGACTTTGGGTTGGGCTCTCAGCAGCTAAGTTGGAAATTTTTGAGTTTGTTAGAGCAGGCACCTGGTAAATGCTGCAGTGGGGAATAGCCATAAAATGACAGATTAGTTGTTTATGTGTTTTCTTCCTAATTTCTTTGGATCTGACATGGTGTTCTAAAGGGCACATTGCTCAAATATTGCAGCTATTAAACACGAGCATTTGAGCTAATACTGAATAGTGATGCAACTAAATTATTACTCCTACAGTACCAGTGGTAAGTATTTGGCAGAAGCTTCAAGCAACAAATCCAATCACAAATAAATAATGGAAAATACAATAGTATTGAGTACTCCTGGGAGTGAAACCAATTTAGTGCACATAGAGCAGCAACTAAACAATCTTCAGATCTCAAGGATCTTCAGATCTCAATTTCTGTAAGTGAAATATAAATATTTCTTATATCAGAATAAACGCTGACTGAATCATGGTTGCATGACATACTTAGTGCTAAGTTCTTAATGAAATGTATTGACTTTCTTAAAATGTTATTCAGATCACCTCAACAACTAATGAACTGCTTTTGGAAATCTTCATTTGCAGTTTGCAAAATTACAAGTCTTTTAAATTGTATTGTAAACAATATCTCCTCTACTTCAATTGTGCTGGTGTGAACAGATGGCTGTTGTTCTATTTTACTACATATTTCTAAAATTTGTATTTAGAATTGGGAAAAGTAACCTAATGTTTTGGAGGCTTAACTATCATATAAAAGCATAAAGTATTATATCTGTGTTGATCATTTAACTTAACTAACAATGTCTTCATTTGAGGCCTTAATTTTTATTTAAATTAAATTCTACTTTGTTTTCAGCTGGAATAGCTTGCACACACATTGACAATCTGATTTGCTTGATGGAAGCAGGTTGTTTCTTGCTGGTTGTTTTCTTAGTTATCTTTAGGGAATGTTTTCCAGACTGGCTGTTTTCTCTCACAGAACTCCACAGAAGTTTGAGGAATCTGGATCCTCCTTATATATAACCTTTTTTAATTATGGAATCAACCTATCTCTGTTAGGAATCTATTACATAAATTTTAAAATGACTCATTTTCTTCTTTCCATTTGAAAGAATCTTTTTAATAACTTGAAGTTGAAATAGGGCTGCAGCAATAAGAATCTGTATAATTCTCTAGCAGTGTTCAGTGTGGTTTTCCGGCTTCCAACAGCTGATGAGAGGCAAGATTTGTTGTGGAAATTGTGTGAGACACAGACAGCAAATCTTCTTTGCCAGCTGTTTCTTCTTATGTATCTGCTTCCAGTTGGCCCACACTACTTGTTCTGGACATCACCAAACAGCCTGCATTGCTGGAAGAGCATTTGCACTGATTTTGAAGCTGTGCTTTCAGGAAGAACGTTTGAAGCAGCAGCGATAGGCTGGGAAACATTTACTGCCTTAATTGTTTGTGGAACTAAAGGTGAATTACATTGGAAAATTGATCTGTCTGAACAGCAACTCTTATTTTATTTTAAAGCAGTTTATGTAGCATGGTTATGCATGAGATACTGCCTCAAAGAGAGAGCATCTCCTCTTGTAGCTTTGTTGCTTATTTGAGAAGGAGCTGGAAGTCTGTCTGTCTCCTCTGATGGGATCTATACACGCAGCATCCATCGAGGCTTTTTGGGGTACAGGGATGTAATCCTAAGGACTTTGTTACACATGCATGCCTGTGAAATAGCTAACAGAACCTAGAGAAGAAAATACTAGGGAAAAAAGTTTGTTATAACTCACATATCAGCTCTTTCTAAAATCATACAAGTTTCCATCTTGTGTAAAACTCTGAGAATTAAGTCGGCACCAGTCGTGAGTGGTGTTGGTTGTGGTTCCAGTAATCTGTTTAGTATTCTGCTGAACCGTGGGGCTGTCTGAGTGCTCTCTATCAATAACAAAGGTTCAGTTGTTTTATTTGCTTAGCAGTTTGCACCAGCTTTAGTCAGCACATTGAAATCTACATTTTGAGTGCTTTTTTGAAACGTTTGTCAAATAGATTTTTGCCTTCTGCTGATGATTAAGGTAGTATGGTGCAGTTCCAGACTGCAAGAAAATGCATTGGGTTTTATTTGTGATTAAATAGATGCCAATCTGCATATATACTTTTTTCCCATATTTTTTAACTTCCAACTGTGAGGCTACTTGGTCTATGGGCATATTTATTCCACTGTAGTAGTGGTATAAGCAAATAAAGAGCTGGGCATGAAATTAGATTTTGATCAGAAAATGGAGTTCTGTTCATGTATTTTTTATGTGCGTGGTAGTATTATAGATTTACAGTATTTGGAAGGGACAAATATAATATGCATCCTAATTTCTGAAGACTGAAGTATATCTTTGTCACACCTGTAAACATAAACAAACCGAGTTCACAAAGCGAAGTCTGTAAAGAACTCAAACTCGCAAGGTCACTTTGCAAGTCTTTTAGAAGTTTTTAATCTTTTAAAGGTTTTAAAACATTAGCTATCTAATCCTTTCAAAAGCTCAGTGAGAAAAGCAGTGAGTACAGTCACACCGTTGAGCTCCAGGCAGCCAGAGTGACGTTCCACCTTGGCACCCAGGAACTTGCCTGACTCTGGATTTAAGCCCTGACTCTGAGCTGGTCTAGGCCTGCATTGGCATGACATGGTTTTGAGGAGATTGCCTGGTTTGGAAGCCTGCCTGACCCTGGATTCAAGCCTGTGCCCTCTGATTTGGCCTAGGCTCATTTTGGCATGGCATGGTTTTGAGGAGAACCAGCACTCCTTGTGGATGGCAAAGACCATGGAGCATCCGCCAGAGAGCACCACAGCCTCTTCCTGCGCCCTAGGATCTCATCCCAGCTCAATGCTATCCAGAGCACATCAGACAGAGCCAGTGAAATGAAGTGTCACTATTCCTGTTCCAGTGGAGGGACTTTTTATCCAAATATTTGAGCTAGGAAGGAATCATTAGAACGCTCTGCTTGTTAGCAGCAATGATTGCTCTTTCTTGAAGGCTGAGTATTGCTTATACTTATTGACACACTCTAGAAGTATGACCCGGTATTAATGAAAAGGCACTTGGCAGAACCAATTAACGCAGACGTTTGTTTGATTTATTGTTGTTACTCTTTGTTGTTCCAGCAGTTAAATGTGGTTGATTAGCCCGTTCTCCTTTGCTTCCACTTACAGTGGTGAAATCGTCTGGAGAGTTTGTTTAAAGCCTTCACTTTGACACATAAAACTAATAAAACTAAGAAGCTACACTGTGCAGAATCTCTTCAGAAAACTCTCAGCAGTGCTTTAGTACAGAGTTGCACAAAGCAGGTTAAACCATCTGATTTTGCATTTAATTCACAAAGGAGCGTGCCAGACATTGGTGGTTGTCTGGAGAACTGGTGATAAAAACAGGAAGATATTGCAGCTGATGTGCCAGATAAAAGGAAACATAGGAAGACCAAGACTGGCATCTCTAGAAGGGAATACAGATTACCTAGTTCATCACTGGAAAAGACACCATCTGTTTTCTCTTTCCTCTGCAAAGAGGTGGGAACACTGAAGTTGTGGGTTGGATTTTTAGAGTTTCATATATGTGAAAAGCTTTTTTCCCCCTCTTTTTCTTTTTTTTTATGTGAGGTAACATCAAGCCTCAAAAATGGAAGAGAAAAAAAATTACAATTGCTTTAGCTGAAATTGGTAATAGAGTACTGCTTTGATCATTTCTGTAATGTGAAATAATGTGACTATTTGTACTGCAGGCACACAGGTGCCAGAATGGTTTTGGATTTAGGGAATCTTTTTGACTTATCCATTGTGTGCAAGGTATGTTGTTGCTTTTAACAAGTCTTCATAGGTTTTGTTGCTTGATAGCATTTGCCAGCTATTTCCTACGGTTGAAAGAGCTGTCTAGCATAAAAACACTTCATATTGTATCCTTTAATTGACTATAATCAACAATTTACCACACATTGGTTGAAAGAGACTATGTAATCTCAGCTAAGAATATTGCTTATAGGATGAAGCTCCCGCACAAATTGCTTTCTCAAACAAAAAAATGTAATCAGTTTTAAATATCTACAAATGTTGTGAAATGATGCGCAGTTATGCTCACTGTATTATAACAGCACCTTATTTAAATGAGTGGGATATTTGAATGTTTATAACACCTCGTGGAGAATTTTATTATGGAATAGTTGAGAACTTAGGGGGTAAGTGGTACTTCAAAATAGCAATTTTTATTTTCAAAAAACGGTGGCTACACTTGAAAACAATCTAAGTTATCCACATGGATAACTTGTGGATGGCCCTGTTATCCACAGGCTGCTCAGGTATGGTTTGTGTGGAAAGGACTGGAAATATTCTTTTTTACTCTCCTACCTGTAGTTCATGTTTGCCACCCCCTGGATGCTGCTGGGTGGGGACCAAGGGGCACCAGGCCTGTACCACTGTTCCTCCAGGTTCTGGAGGAGAGAGCTGTGCTGTGCCAGAGGTGGCTGCTGCCACGGGTGAGCAACCAGCAGGAGAAAAAAAACGTGCTAAATACTTCTAGGCTTGAAATAATGAAATGCAACAGGATTTAACTTGGTTGAGAACCAGAGCAAGACCTGCATCTTGTGCCTCATTCATTTTACAAGGGTATCATAGTCTTTTCATGTGGGTATGTAGTTATAAAACAAGAAGTAATGTTTTCAAGCTGAAAGAGAGCAAGTTTATATTAGATATAAAGAAGAAAATCTTCAGTATGAACGTGATGAGGCACTGCAACAGGCTGCCCACAGAAGTTGTGGATGTCCCATCCCTGAACGTGTTCAGGCCAGGTTGGTGGAGCTCTGAGCAATCCAGTCCAGTGGAAAGTATCCCTGCCCATGGCAGGGGGCTTTGGAACTAGATGATCTTTAAGGTCCCTTCCAACCCAAACCACTTCATGATTCTGTGATTTGTGCCCTGTTTGGGTGATGGCTGCTCTCTAGCCCTTGGTGGTCAGTACCAGTGTAATTTTATAAGCAATGCACTGTAAATAAGAAGAGGTGATAATATTTTTTCCCTCAGGACTTTGTTTCATTGATTCATTTGGTGCTACCAAGCTACAGTTAGCAGGCAGTTCCATAATTTATGTCTGTCTTGGAATAAGATAAATAATACTCTAAACCCTAGATGGGACATTATTCATTGCTCCTTGCCACCTCCAGCAGAGGTATCATGTTGCCTTTTCCATCCACTGTATCACCCCTTGCTGCTGCATTTAATAACAATAGATTCACCAGTGACTTTTTCCTTCTGTCATGTTCAGCAGCGGAACAATTAATGCTGACTTTTAAATTGTTATCATTTTGCATTTTCATTAGCACCTGCTTTGACAAACAGGATCAGTTCACACCTCAGAGTAGCTGTGCCAGCCTGTCTGCAGCCCTCTGCAGGTGCCATTGCAAACCAAACCCTGTGACTGCTGTAGTCTCTGGTACACAGACTGGAGAATCTGGGATTGGTACAGCTAAGACTCTGCAGTGGAGTTATGAAGGAACCTAAACTAGAAAGGATAATTAAGCAGGGTTTTTCTGCAGATGAGTAATTGCTTTGTACAGCAGGTCATGGCTGTGCTGCAGTAATAAATTGTAATGTTGTCCATGCCTTTTAAAATGTTATCTTTGCTTTTGCATGCAAGGAAATAACAAATAAGATGTATTCCAATTTGCAGGTAATCCAGCTCATTTAATTCTAGTTTGCATACATCACATTTCAGTTGAATTTATCACTGCTACCAAAATCACCTCTTAGAAGGCAAGTCTGACTAATTCTGACTAATCTTGGCAATGGTGCAAGCTTTTATTTGCATTCGGTTTTGTTGCCACAGCTAATTTTTCAATTTTTTAAACAGTATTTATTCAAGATTTTTTCTATTTATTTCAGCAGCTTATAGAGTCAATCACTGATTCACAACAAATCCAGTTTTCTTAAAATAGTTGTTTTTAGGGTATTTGGAAGCAGTTCAGTAACAGAATGCTAAAAGCAAAGCCTCGTAATGTTCCATGCCACCCACGACAGCATACTTTTAGCTGTACAAAATTCACTCTAATTTGAATTATTTTAATACATATTTTAGGATAGTCTTACAGACCGCTTCTGTGATAATTTTCTTTTCTAAAAGTGAAATTGTTCCTTTCATTTTAATAGCGTTTTAACTATTTAACAAATGCTTTTTCAGATCTTATTACTGAACATCTGATTCAAAGCTTTTGCTTTAATCTCAAAGTTAAAGTTTTGAAAAAACTGAATTTAAATGTGAAAGGAAATTTCTTAATGCATGACTGTTCAGTTTTCACTGAAGAACTCAACACTGGAAAAATAAAATATGCTGAATTATCATGTGTAATTTAAATCCAGATGTATCTCTAAATGTTGCTATATGGCATTTGATCATCAGAGCTAATGTGCATTTCCCTTGGCAAACTGAATCAGAAGAACCAACAGGGACTTCTGTCTAAGCATGCAGAAAATGTTTCTGCTAAGAGGGGCAAAATAAGGCTTTGTTTGGGTTTTGTATTTGTGGGTTTTTTTGGTGGGTTGGGTTTTTTTTTTTTGTTTTTTTTACATGTACATGTCATCACTCATTGCTGTCCCATTAAACATTTCAAGTACTCAGACAAAATTTTCTGTTGTTGAGTTTAGAATGACCTTGTCCCATAGCAAGTGAACCTCAAACCTTTATTGGAGTGAAGCAAATACTATATATACGTGCTTGGTTACAAAAAAAGAAATAAACCCCCCCAAAACTGAAATGCAAGCCTTTCCAAACAGATAAATAATTGCCTGGGGGTAAATGCAAGTTTGCTTGCCTAAATACTCAGCATTGCGTGGTAACAAATAATGATCATTTCAGCAATTTGATAGCATGGGTAGGTTTATCACTGTGTAGATGTCACTGTCTTTATCTTTCTCTTGTACCTGTGCTAAGTCATCTCTCTCTCTTAAAAATTAAATTAGACAATAACCCAAGTTACTTTTTTGGACTTCAAAGAAGTTCGGACCTTTCTTCTTGTCTCCCTAGTATCTAATGTTCAAATGTTTTAAGCCTGCATGTTTTCACTAAGCAAGTGAAAAGCAAATTTAATATGAAATCATGAGACTTTGTGTCCATTCTTGAAGTACTTACTGGATTTAGCAACTCTGCTTCAAACTGACTACCCATTTTCCAGTGACTGCCATATCAACTTGCTTTCCCCCTTGAAGGGGAAACCCAAACTTTCCTTCCTCCCTGGGCAAAGACTGGAGTGTAGGTGCTTAGATTCAAACTGGTTTGTGTGTTGGGTTTTTGTTCTTTTTGGGGGGTATTTTCCAGCAGTTTTAATGAAAGTAATATCTGTTTGAGGTCTCCTGCCCTGCTGTGGTCTCCAGGCTTTCCCAAAGGTCAGCCCTCCCTCTTGCCAAAGATATGCTCATTTGTGAAATTGATTGTTAATTTGCTTGCTTTATAACAAATATTTTAGAAAATGTCTCATCTTTTAAGAACTGCCCTTTCTGTGAGGGAGGGTCAAATCAAATTGCTACTCTGTAGGTAAAATCATCAGTCCATCTACTGCTTAAACTTTGTTCAACTGTAATGCCACAACACAGAACTGTGAAAGAAAAAAACATCCTTTGCCTGACCTCCTGTTGCCACTAAAACTTCCTGTTCCTATATCTACTCTCCACAGTATTTCAGATGTTGAATATAGGGGACCATCTTCCTTCACACTAAGAAATAAACGATTAACTTTTTTGCAGTTTGTATAGTGACTCTGTCACTGAATAATTGAATCTGAATTATTCATATGCCAACTAGTGACACGAAGTGTGTTACAAGTTTTCCAAGTATATATAAAATATATTTTCCAAGCTGTATTGTATTAATTTGTGGTGGAGGTAACAAATTCAATTTGCCTCACTAAGAAAACAAACCAGAAAGTTAATTCCGTTTTCAGTTAGCATGTGAAATCAGCAGAATAATAAAACAGGAAGGAGAAGCAAATCTAAAAACTTGATTCAAGACTAGAGAAAATACCTGAGGGAGCAAAACTTTGGGATCACACAACTAGAGAAAGTATACAGCCAATAAAATGTCTGGCATATAATGGGGGAAAATGAAAATTGAGGGGATCTTGTATGAGTCACTTGAAGCCTGTGGTGTTGGGGTTGCAGTATTGGGGCACACGGAGCGGTAACAGCAGCCCAGCCCATCTGTGTGACTGCTGAGCCTCATGTGCAGTGGCCAAGGGATGCTGAAGCAGCACTTGACAGTCCAGGGTTGTGATTCTCAAGCTTAAGTCCTTGACTTGTGATAAAGAAATTGTCTTGTCCAGAGGAAATGCCAGAAATGCTGATTTGGAGGTGACTGCTGTAGATAAATGTTATTTCAAATATCGAATATCAGCTCCATTGGTGTTGCTCAGAAAGCCTTTTCTTTTTCTCCTCAGTAAGACCTTACAGGTGGTTTTAAAGAATCTCTTTCATAGAGAAAAAAACCCCAGCTTTGTTGTTACCAGGATATTTGTAGTATTACATAATTTCTAGGATAAAGTGCAGGAGAGGGATAGTTAACAGTGTGCAAGAGTGAAATGGACTTTTCAAACTAACAGAACTGATACTGTAACATACACTAAACATGGGAAAAAGAGGAAATCTCAGTCAAAACCAGTGAAAGTCTGACAGAATCAATGCATGTGCAAAGTACTTCAAGGACTAAATGGATCACGATAGAGGGATCCATTCTTTTAACTACAGAACAGCTCCTTTTTTCGATTGCTACAGCTCTTGCTGTTGGGGATCTGCAGATAAATTTGTTTTGGAAGGCCTGTAAGGCCAACTCTAAGAACAAATGATGATTTATATCCAAATTGATTCTCCTTCAGATCTGTCACTTGAAAGATGCTGGGAAAAAAGTTAAGCTGCGCTAGGATCTCTTTCACAATGATTAAAGAAGAGAAATTCCTACAGTAAAAACCCTCTAGTCAAAATTTATAGCTTTAAGTGAGGTTTTACATTTCTACATAAGGAAATGTTTGCTTTTGAGTGAACAGTAGGCTATTAGGAGAGATACTTATTTAATAAACAGAAAGTTGGAAGCATTCTAAAATGGAGAAAATTACTGCTTTTATCATCAATGAAATCTAAAATGTAGATTGTTGCAAGAATATTTTTCTTCTTTCAGTGTGAAACTGAAACTTTACAAATGTTGCCATTTTCCTGTCCTTTTAGGCAAGTAGATATTTAACAGAAGTAAGAAATTAAGGAAACCAAACTCATTCAATACTGGATTGAACGCTTTTGTGCCTGTCTCCTCTGCAGCAGCTGAAGTAAAACGAATGAAGTGTTTCTAGTCACACTCAGTTTGTCAAGCATAACAAACTTGTATTTCAAGTAAAATAAAGCTGGCACGAGAACACCGTAAGCCAGGATGGTGCTTGTCTTGAGCACCACGACATTAATTCTAGTCTAGAAGCATTGTCAGTTCACAGGTCCCTCAAATAACCTCTTTGCTTGTGTCTTTGACTAGATAAAACAGCATCTGCTTACTAGTTTCAGCACAGCAAAATGAACAAAAGCTCAGCCAGAAATTGTTTTGGTGGTTAGCTGTGAAATAGTTCAACTGTGTTCTGCTTTACCTCTACCATGAGCACAGTTTGGAGCTGAGACATCTTGGCTGCAAAACTCCTGAGAGGGTATCAGAGGTCAGGTAGACTATCACATCAAATTCACGGGGATTTGAATTTAATAAAGAATATTTTTTGTAACTATGCAGACCATTTGTTTGTTTTGTCAGTGGCTGTATGACGTGTACCAGGTATTTAAACCATCACAGAAATTGAATGTGATCGACTTGACCTTATTCTACCCTGGTGGTTTAGGCGAAACTTCAGTTCCGTGCCGTGACAGGTGGTGACTGATGGGACACACAGGCTTGTCTAAGTACAAGCAATCTGCCCATAACACTCAAGGCCATGTAATTGGCATCTCCCTCTGTCTGCACAGTCTTGTGACTGCTGGGCCCAAAGATCCATCAGCACAAATGCAATTATGTGAATGCCTGGAATCCTTTCTGCCCAAAGTGGTTTTAATCAGCATGCAAATAATGCGAATAAATGCAAAGGTGAACCACTCAAGAAAAGAAGCCTCACCTCGTATTTTTTTCTATTCAGTCATTGTTGTGCCTGTGTTTATGCCATTATGTATCCATATCATACTATTCCTTTATTCTTTTTGATTTTGAATACTTTAAATTTGGCAGGACAACTTTGTGCACAAATTGCAAAACCAGTATGACCTGAACTAATAAATTTTCCATGAGCTGGGCTCAGTTTCTTATTTAGCTGTAAGAAATCTACTCAAAATATGCTTTTATTTTTTTAGTGTGTTTTGTGCTAAATGTAAGCCTTTGATCAGGCAGTACATGAATAAGGAATGCTGTTTTTCTGAATTAAGTGGAAATGAGGCCTAAGGCAGCCTGCTGTCAGGATCATAAGTACTAAATAAAATATAAAGTAGTTAAACTTTGCAACCTTCCAAGGACAGGCATAATTTCATGTACTGGAAGAAATCTTATATAATGAATTAAAAGATTTGTCTTACATCATCGTGCAGGCATACTTATAGCTTTAAATACAAGATTTAAATTTAAAAGTGCTAGAGTCTTAGAACATAGATGATTTTTTAAATCTACTTCCTCTCTATTAACTTTATTATTTTTTTAATTTTCACAATATTTTTTACCCTTGTAGTTTGCTGATCTTTAAAAAAAAATGCTTTGGAGTTCTACTTGTATTTCCTTCTTGGTGGCCTAAGGGCATAAAAAAGGAAAGCTGATTCTTTATTCAGTATTATTTCTCTTTTACATTCTTTTTTCTTTTATTTTCTATGGCTTGCCATTCCAGCAAATTGGAACAGAGATGAGTCTTGAAGATGTGGTGACCAGAAGTAAACGAACAATTTAACAATATTTGTTCACATTCTTGAAATGATTCTTAAAACTATTATGGTTTTCAGCCTTCATTGGGTATTGGGGAACCATTCATAGTCTTGTCTTTGAATCCATCACCTTTGCATTCTTTACTTTTTTCTTTTTTTTTTAATATTCCTCTGCTGTTGGTTTTCTTCCTTTTGCTTGATGGCCCTTATATTTCAGTTTTATCATTTCTCAGTATATTAACTGTATTGTGTGCATCTAAATTTTGGTCACAAATGCTAAGATTTTTAAACTTTGATGTAAGTTATTCCATGATAGTGACAACAATAGAGCAACTATTCTGTGCAGCTCCCCTCTCTCCTTCCACATGACCACAGGCAACACCTGTTTTCTTTTGGGGTTATTTAATTTAATCTAATTTTATTTTCCCAGACTCAGTTAGCTGGATACATGCCTTCAGTGTCTGTGTAGGCTTACACAAAATGGAGTGTCACTGAAATCCCTCAAGACAAATCCTCCCCTGTTCCTGTGGCTATTCAGGTAGCTGGAAATATTCTGATCCACTCTTTGCTGCCTTGTTTCTCTGGTGTAGTTTTATTGTAACTTATACTGTCAGTTTTTTACTTAATAAATTCTAGGTGTAGATTGTAATTTTTTACCAGCATTCTAGGTATATTCATTCATTAAATGCTTCATTAGAAATATTTCATTTTTAGTACAAAACTTTTAAGTAGAATCTACTGTAGGTGTTTTGTCTGAAAACTGGGGATAAGTGTCTATAACTTTTTTGTATCCTAATTTTATTCTGTGTGCCATTTAGATAAATTATTGAACATTATGTATATGTTATTTATAAAGATTGGTAAATATGTGTAATATTATGATGTGCTGCATTATCAATGACAGTTCATATAAGCCATTTCCCATTTCAGATTGGAGCTTTTAAAGTTTCAGCCTCCCATGAAAACATAACCCATAATATTGTAACAGATATTAAATTTAGTATTTTTCTAACAACAAAGATGTTAAAAGGTTTTAATCTAAACAGAAGTTTTGCTTGCTTAATCTAGTAATCTCACCTTTATAAAATACAACCCCATTTTAGACAGGGCTTCATCACTTAAAGGAAAATATGATAGCTTAGGTATTGGTTAATTTTCCTGTGTAGTTGTCAATAATGCCACAAAACGAGTACAAATTAACTTATTATCTTTAGGTGTAACTGCCGATTATTATGTTCTCTGAAACTGCTATCACAGCCATTTTATTTTATTTCAACTTTATTACAGTCATTAAAGTCTGTGAGCTTTTCTGTGTATAGTGAAAAACCCTGCGTGGTTGCCAAGATGGTGACAGTGGCAGGGCTCCCTGCCCTCTCTCCTGCTCCTCTGTGGAGTTTCATACTGTGGTGACGGAACAGCGTGCGGCAGGTGATGAGTAGACTGCAACCTCCACGGATTTTCACTAAAACCTAAAATACTGCCTTTGTTCATTATTTTGATCTTGTTCAAACCAGTACAAACCAATTCAAACCAGTTTAAACTGTTTTGAACTGCTGGATCCGGTTGAAACCTGATTGAACCGTTCAGAACCCGTTGGATGTGGTCCAAACTGGATGGATTTGGTCAAAAACTGTTAGACCTGGTTGGATAAGGTTGGAACCAGTTACACCTGGTTGGATTGGGTTGAAACCAGTTTGAACCAGTAAGAACTGTTTTGAACCAGTTGAAATCTGTCTGAAGCAGACAGCAATGGTCAGATCTGGTTCAAACTCATTTCAACTAGTTGGAACCAGTTTGTTCCGGGCTGAACTGGTTGGATACTGTTTAAACCAGTCTGAACAGTTTTGAACTTGTTAACACCGGTCAGAACCAGTTGGATCCAGTTGAAACTGTTCATTTTTTTGTTACTGATCCCATCAGGGAAGAGATATGTAGTTCTTGGTCACTGTTACTAATGTGCATCTCTTAAGGAAGGTGTTCTGGAGAGCAGCCATCAGCTTTTTCTTCTAGCTCATTAATTTGTAGGGTCAAAAGGATAAAGATGCAAATTAGGCTTCTAGGCAAGTTTATCTCATCTCAAGCCACAACTTTGCATCTTAACTTTAATCTTTAAGGGCAGAGTATGTGTCAAGCACCCTGTGTTAGTGTGGCCTAAAGAAACACAGTGTATGTGCAAAACTAAGCATTTGTTGTTAATCTCATTAAAGTCTTAAGTCTTCTCAAAGAACTATTAGTCTTGGTATAATGATATTAATACTTATAGACCAAATTATCCAACTATTACAAGTTCCTAATAATGGCACAATCGGAAGTGCTAGAAACCGATATTTTAGGCGTACCCCTTTCTCTGGTGTTACCCTGAACTTCTATAAAACCTATTGGGGCTAAGACTGATGGTGATCTTCAGTAGAAGAGCAGTGTGGAGTTATGGTGAGTGGTCAGCACCTCAACTTCTTCACAAGAAATCCTTGATATATTGATTGTTCTTTCTTCTCTTTTTTGGGAAGAGTGGGGTGTTGACCTAGAGTGCTTCTTCCTCCACAAGTTAGAGGCTGCTTTGGTTCATTTTTCTTGTTTGGCAAACACAGGTTACTAACTTGATCTTTATTGACTTGTAAAACCATTTTTTTTTTCTTCAGCTCACAAACTTGTGCTCCCTTAGTGACTATAACTGACCATTTCTGCTTTGTGTTTGTAGCTCTGGCGGCTTTGCCATGATCCTGAGCTCCCTCTCATGGCCTGCTGTCTTCTGAGTGTTTGTACTTTTGGGGAACTTGTGTTTACATCTCCTAGTTTTCTTCAAACTGTGGTTTTCTGATAGCCTAAGTAAGGTCTCATTACCACAAACTAATCACGTGTACATCTTTTGTTCTGAGACCAGTAATGAGTCACTTGACAGCAATAATTATCTGCTAGAATACATTCATCCATAAAGTAACATAAAACCTCAAAAATACTTTTGCCAACATTGCTCAAGCCATGCTGCTGTTAAAGGGAATGCACTTGAACCACACCTTTAAGCTGGTCTCCCAAATGTCTCCTCTGGTGTTTAGCAGGGCAGAGAAGGAAGGTTCAAGACTAAGACAGGAATATGGGAAAGACTCCTGACAGCCACAGGAAACTGTTAGTAAGAGGAAAGCAGGAGTGGAAGATTTCATTCTAAGACTGAGGGATGCTAAGGAAAGTTGCAAGCTCTGGGTTGAGTTTGAGATGTGCTGATTCAAAGGAAACTTATGAATAGTGAGAAGTGAACTAGAACAGTGAGGAAAACCATGCAAAAATAATGTGTTTCTTTTTCCAGGGCCAAGGGAATAATTTTGTGTGGTTTTACGTTTGTGGTTTTTTTTTCCCTAAGTCCATATATTTCTTTATGCTACTAGATAAAGCTGCACTGTGTTCTATAGGTATTGTGTTGTCTTTCACTCTGAATCTAAAGTAGATGTGGAACAGAAGTTTTTGTGTATTATTAGAAATAAGGTCAACACTGGTCTTAGAGGCCTAAAACAATTTTGCTTGTGGACTGCTTTCCTGTCATATATTAATAAGCAGATGTCACAGCCAAGAAATACACCAAGAGGCTCAGGGATTGAACAGGGGGACAGCTTAATATAGCAATCTTGCACACGGAGAAACAGCTTTGGAGGTGGAGGCAGCGTAGCTCCAGACATTTTATCTTCAAGCAAAATTATCAGTGCCTGAACTAAGTAGCCTTGCTGGCAGCAGGGCTCGCTGGCTTCTCAGAGCACTGGAAATGGCACTGTGGCCTGACCATTGCTGCAGAACTTGTGTGGGAGTTGAACTCGAATTGGCACAAAGGCACACACTCAGTGCCTGCAATCCACAGAAACTTCAGCAGCTATGTGTATAAGACATTGCACAGGAACAGCTCATCCCTCTGCTCCTCGTGTTTAAAGTTGTAAGGAGAAAAGGAAACAAACAAAGGCCTTGTTTTGTTCTGTTCAACACTTTTCTTCCAGCTTGTAGAGGTTCAGGCAAACATGGCTGCAACAGTGCAGTTGAACTGTGTCTCCAACCAGCTCTACAAAAGCTTTATTTGTGATCAAGGAGCCTTTAAACATGTTTGGGATATTTGTTTTTGCTGAGGAATATATTTAGTTTGGGTAAACTGGTTTGTAAACAGCAGATTGAGCTGTGAGTGGGAGCCCAAGACAAAAGGCCTTGATAGAGAGGGCACGATGATGGGTGTCACCAGCCAGGTGGATGGACACTGGGAGACAGAGCAGGAGCAGGGAGCTTGGGAGGAAGAGTGAGACCTTGGCATGTTTGGACTGTGAGGGGTAAAAACCTCAGGGGTTCCTTTGGGATCTCTACTCAGAGGCACCAGCTTGGGCAGTTTCTGTCTTACTGCAGCTTTATGGAATGAGACATCTGAGACTCTGCTTTGGGAAACCTGGGATCGAGTTTGTTGAAGAAACCTGTCCTGTGTGAGTGGGCTGTGCAGGGAGCCCACTGGGAACCCACCAGGTTATGGGGGCCACCACTGTGAAGGGACTTTGGTCCCAGCAGTGAAAATCTGAGGCATTGGGAGTGTGGCTGTCAGAGAGTCTTGTGAATGGTCACACTGGGAAGTTTCCTTAATAGCTTCATTGTTTGGGTTTTGTGGTTTTGTTTGGTTTTTGTTTTTTTATCAAAAGCAGAATGATTTTTAGCATTTTTCAATGTCTGTGTAATCCCAAAGTTTTTCTAAATTCTGCTCCTACGTCAAAATTTGATCTGTGTGTGTGAAGAGACTCACTTTGAACAGCCTGGCTTGTGGCTGTCCCTGTGGAACAGAAGGACTTCTCTCCACTCGCTGCTTTGAACCACACTAACACCAGCCATTATGGGTCACAGTGTGAAGACCTAACATTATAACTGTCTTTGCATGTAGAGTGATTATAACAAAGTCAGAAGTAATGTTGGGAGTGTACTAGAATATTTTTCTGAGAAAACTACAAAAAAATGTCTGAGGCATATATAAGAAACCTTTTGGTTTTAAGCTTTGGCAAATTCTTCCACAAAAAAGTTTAGGGTTTTTTTTCAGAAATTTTGAAATTTTCTCAGACAACAGCTCCAAACTGCCCCAGCATGCCAGATTGTCCTTGACCTCTTTCAGAGCCCGCTGAAACCAATGTCAATTACTGTCAGTTTTGCTGGTTTATTCTGCAGTGGAGGCACCTGTAGACTCTGAAATCAAACACGATTGCAATTGCTTTCACACAGGTCACCACACAGCCATCAGCTGGTAACAACTGCCACTCATTACCCACTGAAAATGTGACCAGATTGACAGCACAGATATGAAGGTCACTTTCTTCCTTCCTCGTAAATCCAGACTATCTATTCCTCACATTGAAAGGACTCAGCCCTTCCCTTCTTCAGAAGTTTGTGTTGCTACCCAAATCCATTAACAAGGCCATTAAATACATGTCTGTACTACATTAAATGAATAGAAACACAAAGCAATTTACCTACAACAAAGAATGCTCTCAAGCCACTTGTTTCACAACAGCACAGAAAAAGAGTGCTTATACGTGCTGGGCAGGAGAAAACGGGGAGAAGGGAAGGGAGAGCACTGCAGTGTTCTGGCAGCTCAACAAATTCAGCTGCTGGTGGAATAAAGCCACAAACACCTCAAGTCGGATGTGTCTTAAATTGCATCCTGCTACCAGCACCCTCCCAGTTGTTTTGATGGGGCCCTATCTCAGCCATCCCTGCCAAGGCCCAGAAATACAGAACAGCAATTTTTAGGTAATCAGTCTTTATGTAAACTGATAAAAAAGGAACAGTTCGAGTCTTATGAAGTATTCTACTAGTCTAATCTCCAAATAACAATAATGTGGACCATACTGACATGTTCCCCCAGAAAGAGGAGTTCAACTCATGCCAAGACACAGTGGCAAGGAGTGGCAAGGAGCATTTGTGACTTGTGCAAGTCACAAATAGCTCAAGACTTGACAACAAGCTCTGCTGAACATGAGAGAATTAACTTCAGTAATTTCCGCTTACCCTATTCTCATTACTTGTCAGGAAATTATTATGCCTTCTGTTTGTTATGAGCTAGCAGCTCTCTCCAAACCCTAGGCTCACATAAACAGCTTTCTTTTGATCTGGTGCCCCAGGAGAGCCCAACACATAAGGACAGAGACACATCTCTCCATCCTGCTAAAAATGTTGTTTCCCATGGCATCTCCCCAGCTTCCTTAGCAAGAGCAAAACATTCAGGCTAAAAAGATCAGATAATCCAATAAAGATCATAGCAGGCTAGTAAAAGTCCAATAAAAGCAGAAGATGAGAGTCCAATAAAATAAAAATGGTAGTTTAAAAGCCCATCAAAATAAATCAAACAATCACAAAGAAAAAGCCAAATAACATCTTAGTTAGTGGAGGTCAGGAAATACAGTTTTCACCCAATTTCTTACAAACAGATAAAGTTCAAAAATCTCAGAGAACAAAATGATTGTCAGAGTGACCTTCCCTCAAGTCATGATGGGGGAGATGTTTTAGCAGTGAGAAACACTGTTAGTATTAAGTTGTTAAAATGCTTACAGAATCTATTGTTAACAACTCAGTACTCCCCTCCTCTGGGCAAAACTAAACAAAACAGAATTCTCTAAGCCTGTCTTCCTTTTCCTGTGTTCCAAAATTTTTTTTTATAACTATTGAACTTGCCTTTATACCTATGCAAAGGCTATTTCATTCAGTTTACCAATTCAGATTTAGGACGGAGTACAGTGTGTCTGTTGTTTGTAATGACCATCACACCTTTCAGACTAGCACAACACATTATGCCTGCCAATAAGTCATTAAACTGCTGAAAAAGCTAATATTACTACCAGAACAAAACTCTCTTACTTCTTCCCCCCATTTTCCTTTCAGTCTTTGTGGCAGTTTTTCTTACTGTTAGCAACTGAATTAATTCTTGAATGGCTATTAAAAATAGAAAGTCCTCCCAATTGCTTCTTGCACACTGAAAAACTCCAAATACTTCATTTTTTTGTATCTCGAGGTGATCAAAATTAGGTCGAGTATCTCATAAAACATTTTTCTATTACACTTTATTCTTCAACAGATATTAGTACTCCAACCATACCAACTGCCATCACTGATGGAAACTTTATGAAGCATTCCAAGGAAGTTATTCAATAAAAACACCTGAAATATGAAGTATTATTCCTTAATATATATTGGTTGTTTTAATGGGAGATTAATACCTTCTCCACAAATTAGGCTTACATAAAGGTGAACCTCATGAATCTCCTGCAGAGTTACCTTTAGTGTAGAAAGCACATGCTACTAGAACAACAGGATAAAAACAAAAGGGCAGAAATGCAAGAAGGAATTTAAGAAAAATAATTTTATACAGCAAAAATAGTGGATACTCCTGGCTGGATATACTGGATCCCATTACCATATTGCCACTCCTTTAGGATTTCTATCACATCTTCAACAAATATTTTGTCCCATTGCCATAATTCATAATCATGCTAAAAAGGCTTCTGATTCTCAGAACTCATGTTACACTTACAATTTCTTCTCAAGCAGATATTAGATACAGGAACTAATTAGATTTAAGCTACTAATTTCTTTCATTCCACAAACATACATACAGAGACACACTAGCATATGACAAAACACTAATTAATGGGAATACATAACATGACAATGAAAAGCATGCTAAGAAACAGGTTTTTTACCATAACACAACTATTTTTGTTAAAATGAGCTATTTTAATAGAAAATTCCTTCCTTCTTATATTTGCATTTACACGCTATATTGTAAATACTGCTTGTTTGCAGTAGCCCATCTTATCAGAAATATTATCAATTCCAATTCAAAACAAAAGAAATCCTAAAATTCAAAACATGAAAAAAACGTTGCAAAGCTGAAGAGCAAATATTGAAAATAACGCAGAAAAAAACCAGTATACAAGTGAGACAGGGCCCAGTTATGACTTGAAGCCAGGATTAAAAATAGCTGTTCCTAAAATGAGGGAAATAAACACTCTAAATTGTAACTTTTGATGGGTAATAACCATTTCAAGTGTGCTCTCAAAATCAGATTGACACGAACAATGTGTTTTTTCATTAAAGAATTGGCTAAAGAAGACATTCATGAAACTCCTCTGACCATCCACCTCTCCACCTTACTTCCTCCAATGTCAGACTGAAACAAACAGCACAAAAATAGATCCATTAGTGAACATACTAACAAACTGAGTTATGGATAATTTTGCTATCTCCTATAATTTTTCAAACAATTTTTCATCTGTAAGAGCAGGACAACGCCAGAAAAGGAAAAGAGAGATCATAAAATACAGCTGAGCTGTTCCCACTAAAAAAAAAAACAATTGTTCAGAAAAAATAACAAAACTTGAATTAATTCAACTTTTATAGATTAATATCACTTGCTGACAAAAACTTCCTTTTTTTAAATATTTTTTTTTCTTTTATAGTTTACAACCTTCTCCATTTAGAAACAGGTTTTGGTGGAAGGCTCTCTTCCCACTAACTACCTGCAATTTTGTCTTTTTATCTTGCTTCAGCCCTCCACGCTTTAGTGAAAACAGGTAACTTTTTTTGTAATACTGCGGTGGTTTTCTGTTCTATTTACACACCAACTCACACATGTGTTCTTCTACAGCAAAAACATCCCAACCTGATGAATGTCTGCCAACTGTGACTCTCAGAAATTCTAATTTATTCTCATCTACAGCAATCACCACTTCTATTGTAATGAACATTCCTGACCCCAGGCTAATAAAACTAGTGCCAATTAATAGCAACTTAATATTTTGCAAATAATCTAACTATGGTGCAGGAGCAGCAAATCCTTATACATGTTACAGCAGCAGTTGTTCTGATGGCTTATTTTTCTGTCATTTGCTTTCAGATGTTCTGACTCCAAGTCTTCGTGCTCCCATGTTCTTGTGTGTTCTTGTTCTTGCAAAATCCAGTCTTCTGGACAACCCTAAACTACAAATAACGAATACCAAGGCGTCATAAAAACTGAACATAAGATTTCTCAGCAGGTAACCATAATGACACTGCTTTAAAATTACAGTATGTTAAAGCTTCAGAAGGTTGCATAATAAAACTGTTAAATGATTAATTTAATATACCCATCGCTGCCAGAGTGATTGCAGAGGCAAGGTACGAGCAGGTGTGGAATACACAAGTGTTTGTCTGACTGCTACAGCCAGGTGTGAAGAAAACTGAAGTGAGTCCCGACATACCCAAATAAAGAACAGTATGAACTGCTGCAACTGAAATGTAGGTTTATTTTGTGGCTTTCTTCCCCTGCAATAAGGTCAAACCAGAAACATGGTATGTTTTGCACCAGAGCAAAACTACACACTAAATGTTGTACATTTTATCAGCACCAGTGCCTGCAGCTTATTCCCTTGTATTATCACCACTGTAGTGATACCTGCATTAAATTTCCATGTTAAATATTTTCCTGATGTTTCTGCATCAAAGGAAAAGCTTCATCCAACTACATTTTCCAAAGTGGATCTCCATCATATTTGTTCAACTTTCCCTTTATTATGTGCAAGTTCTGATCCAAGCCTAAAGCACGAAGGCAATCAATGCTGAAGAATGACTAGACATAGTTTCTTTATTCCACTCCTCACTGAATAGAAAGTTTCCATTATCTCCCTCAACATCTTTACTCCATCAATTTGACAGGGGCACACGGTTCTACACGCCGCTGCCCTCACTCTAGAACTACACACAGCTTTCCTTTTTCTAATAAAAACATGATAAATTATATTGTCTAGTGAAAACTACTTGTCTTCCCTCATAAGTCTCATCTTCCTTCTAATTGCTCCATACTTTATCAAAATGCATATTAGAGTAAATATCCAGTGCCAGTCAAAACTTAGGTGCATGAAATACAAAATCTTATTTGAACAAGCAGAAAATGGAAATCATTACAGCACAATAAATGCTAAACTAGTTAAGTCAGGATGTAAGACACCTGTGATAAAATTTACACTATGATATCCTAATGTTTTTTGACAGATCACTGTACCTGAAAAATATTTGTCTTACAGAGAAGCATTATTTAAGATGCACTATTCAAAGATAATTGGAACGAAATGGCAAACAGAAAAACGTTCACTCAAGTAAAGATTTTATCAAGCCTGGGTGGAATGGTAAGACAGCACAGTGATAAAAGCAAAGCATAGCAAACGTCCAGGGAAGCCCTTGAAATTACAATTGTACAAAAAATGGGGGGAGGGGGGGTCTCATGCCTTCATCTCCCCGTGGTTCTGGCAGAACAAACTCACCCCTGCAGCTGTGTTTGGTCCTTGCTAAAATGGTCTCTGATTTGCCTAATGGGGTCCTGGTTCTGCAGAGACCCAAGACACCAATGATGGTATTCTGTACTTTTTCTCCTTACTGTCCCATGACATTTCTGGTTTTCAGGCTTCAATAAAGTTGACTGTGGAGTGCTGATGAGCTGTGGTATTGTCTGGTGACATGTCCTGTGAACCTTTTAAACCTATCACCTTTTACATGTTTGCTCATGATGAGTTCCTTGAGAACTTAAGTTTCCCAAATCAAAGGAGGGGCCAACTGAGAAATTATGCGTCTTTCCATTCTTTAATTCATTGTAGCTCACCAATTTGAATGGTACACCTCAACATTAAGTACTGAAGATTTTCTGAAGGAACATGGCTACGACTCTTATCTCCCTTCAGGTTTTCACTAGCAAGCATAAAAAGAAGGATGAAGGTGAGGTCTTGACCAAATACTGTACTAAGAACTAAAAATCTTTCATACTGCTCATCTCTCCAACACCACATTCCCCCATTCATCCTATCCCACCTCCTCTCCTTTACTCCTTCCTCAGGAGTTCAGTCCCAAATACACAACACCTAGAAGAGGGACATGGATCGACAGAAAAAACCAGTGCACCAGGCAGGCAGAGCAAGGTATCTGTCTCCAACTTCTCACTCCCCTCCTCACTGCAAAGGAGAAGCTGCTGCAGAAATTACTCCATGTTGGACTGTGGAGGGGTTAAAAAAAGGAACCAGGCATAAAAGACCAGATATTGCCTGCCAGTGGCAATTTAGGCCCAAGATTAGCACTGCACTTATCTCAAAACTGCACTGACAATCAAAACTATTAGTGATAATGAAGCATTCTTTCAAGATTTCTGATACTACAGTGCTATTGCTCTGTTGCCCAGTGCTTTCTTATATGGAAAATAAAACTTTATATTAAACTGTCCCCCTAAATGAGAATTAAATCTAAATCAGCTTCTGTTATCTCACCATAAAAGCCAAAAAAACCCAAATGTATGAGCCTCTTCCTCTATGTTCTATCAAGCCATTCTACAAGCACTCTCTTTCAGACAAAAAATAGAGTTTAGAAGGTCAGTTTTTCTAGAATTCTTCAGCCATATTCTACTAAAATCCAACTGAAAGCTTGCCTGGTCACGCTGCGGAACTCACAGAGCCTGTGTCCTAGGTATCACAACTACTTTTTTGTTTTATTGAGCAGATTATTATTTTGGCATTTTGGTTACATAGATTGAAATATTTTTCTACTAATGTTTTATCCTCGAAATATTTAATCAGCCAACCGATTCTGCAAAGCAATCACTTTCAAAGCTTCAGTTTGCTACTTGGTTTCCCTTTCATACAGACTCAGATAAGGGGAAGTGAAGTCACTCATTAACAAAGTAACTTCAAAAAAACCACTATCCTCTAGCCTTATTTATCTGTGCTGTATATTCACTTTATGTGCTTTCCATTACCGCTCAATACTGTATGTTCAACTCATAGGGTTACTTAAAGCACTCCCACAAAAACTGGACTGAAAAACTCAGAAGAGATGAAAAAAACCCACAGCAAAATAAGACAAACTCCATGTCTGATTATGGAATAAGGTATTTCTCGTAATTTTATAAAAAGAAGCAGATGAAGTTCATTTTTGCTGTCATGCTTTTCAAAGTGTTCAGTACATCTGTGTACCTCCTATAATTGCTACATCAAACAGAACTTATTTGGTAGAGTCCCTTCCTCAAAAACTAACAAGATCTAAATTGCTTTTTATTAAAAAATGTAGTAACTGAGATGGAAAATACAGCTTGGACTCAGAAAATAAACCAAAATAAAATCGTTTGCATAATAAACCACAAAAGTTTCACAATTAAACTCTTCCTCCGTGGGAAATTATTTGTTTAACAGGGCTGGTGCTTAATCATTCCATCCTGTTTTCACCTCTGGGCTCCACTTCTGAAGCACCATAATCAAACACAAGGTTACAATGGAAAGCTGTTTCAGTGCCCCAGTGCACAGATCACATTCTCTTATTGAGCTCCCTGCCCTTTCCTACCTGTCCTTCCTCCCTCCCGTCTTCAAACAAGAAGTACAGCTTGATCTTTTCCTTGATCTTTCTGTAAAAGGCAATCCATAATATTGACCTCTAAGAAGCTGCTAGCAATTAGATTTCGCAAGGGGTTACCAGAATGAAGACAGTGTCAGATGATTCAGGAATTGCAAGTATTCCAGGGACTTCTCTGAATAAAACTCCTTCACCTGGAATAGCTGCAGAAACACCTCGGCTAAGCAAGAGAGTGAGTGGGAATCTTCAAGCTACGTTCCTCTACAACTCCAGCTACTGCTACCTGTGTTCTCTGTTCACCCACTCTGGAGCAGCCCTGAATTTCCAGAGGGAAACACTCCCTCAGCCAAAGTTTGTACTGCTTGTAAAAGCATTGTATGCCTCAAGTATTGGCCATGGGCACAGGGTGATTGGGGGTTTTCCTTTACTTTCCTTAATGGAAATGTGGACTGCCAAAGGGAAAAAAAAAAAAAAAAAACAAAAACAAAAAAAACCCACCAAGAACATGTGGATCTCCGAAGGATAAAAAGAGCAGATAAAGTCCTGCATACTCTCTGCATAAAGAAATAATTTTCATTGCTCAATGAAAACATGATTATTCTTTAGAAAGAGGGTTCTCAGCCACTTTAGTACTGAAAATGCTTAGTCATACTATTATACTCCCTTCCTCATGAACAATTATTTATAATAGAGTACATCTTAAGAGCTTAAACCACCATTCAGTAGCCATCAGAGGTAAATATTTCTTGATAAATTTCTCACTTGAAAATTAATTTCCCTGCATACCAAAACTCTGCTGTTCTTTAATAAGATACTCTGCAAGAACAATATAATCTGGCTTTTTTCCCCACCTTGGGAGGCCAAGAAAGTCTTGGGGCCAGATCAATTTTCGGATGAATCCTTTCATTGCATCTCAGACATTTTACGAGGCATTTTTCCAGACAGTTTTATCTCCCAAATGCTACAATGAAGGTTATTCAGGAGACAGAGTCAGCGGACCTCAAGCTGTCCTAACATTGCCTTTATTTTCATAAGCTGAACCATAGGCCACTGAGGTATAATGACCATGATACTTCAGCACTCCCCAGGGATTTAGAACCTATAAATCAAAGGGATCACCTGTCTCTGAAGAAAATTTCTTTCAGATTAGTGAAAAACTGGTTCAGTATGTAGCCATCAACATACAAGTCCTCTCACAGACATAGCAAACAATGCAAAATTTACACTAACACCACCAAGTCATCCAAAACGAAATGTTTTAGAGATCTCGGCCATACATTTGTATATAAAAAATTTAATTCCAGATGGATGTGTCAAACTGCTTGATTTTTTTGTGCCTGCATGTTAAATGAAGACCCCTGCAAGCATGAACTGTGTGCTGAACAATCTCCCTGGGTGAGTGCATGGAAGTGCTTACAGGAGGAAGCCACTCAGTAATTGTCTTCTCAGCTTTTTAAGAAACTGAGAAGTCCATTCATGCAGTGGACAGCAGTTCTTTAATGCAATGGAGTGGAAACACAACTGTGATTTTTGCAATGTTTAAGTCACCAAAAGTTAGAACTTCCTGATTTTTTTCTTCAATTTTTTCAACACAGCATTTGCAAAACCATGCAACTTACTTCTCTTTCTCGTTTACTGAAAAAAAAAAAAAGCTAAAATCAGCCTCAAACTATAGAAGAGCTGTTGTAGCAGCTGCTAGTGTAAGTTTAGAACAACAAATTAGGAGCAAAAGAGACTAAAAAGCCCCCTTGAAAAAATAAGCTTTGTATAATTCATTACGCATATGTGTGTACCACAGACATTTGTTCATAAATAAAAACAAAACCAAAAATATCCACACCTGAAGGCTTTTCTATCAGCCATAGCCAAGCTAAATTTGCTAATTGCCTGAATTAAGACTATCAGTTTCCCTTATATTTCCAAAACTAGTGAAATTCCTAAGTACGAATGTCCCAGAAAGTTGAGATTTTTTCACTGAGAGCAGACAGTGAATTCAGAACAGAACACAGGAGCACAGCAATGTGCAAATCTACAGCAGACATTTATACAAAATTTAAGAGAGAATCATGTCGTGATTATACCAAGCATGTTCAGTCAACTGTTATTAGAAAAAATACCCCAATTCAAAAAAACAAACCACCACCACAAATGAAAAACCCAACCTGCTGAAAAACCACTTGATATTACCAACTGCATGATGCGTCGGAGACTATTTACTGAATATCTAATCCAAAAAATTACCTCAGTGTAAGGGAAAAATCTGAGGGAGTTCTCTACGGCATGGAAAGCATCAGCCTCCTTTGACTTTACTTGTGGAGTAAATCTTCATTTAAAAGAAAAGTAAGACAAGAGAATGGCATCGTTTCTGTCTGGGATGTCACACGAAGTGAATGAACAGCATGATCCTGTATTGTCAAAGCTGGTAGAGAACACTTGACAGAGATCTTGCATGGCCGCTCTTAACCTGTGCTATTCAGTTTTTCATTTCTCAAAATTCTCCATTAGCAGTCAGAAAAAATAGTGACAGATTGAATTTTTCTATTCAAAACCATTGAGTTTGAGTTGGTAGAGCAGTGGTTGTAACAAAAACAGCGTACTAGCAAAAATCCATGATCCAAGTGTGCAAAAAACATGTAGTGAGTCAAGCAATGAAAGAGTACGTTGTGAATCTGTCATTTTGTCCTAGATGTAAACAGAAAATATTACTCCAAGCTGGCAGTGATGAAAACATATGTAAAATGAAGAATAAAGAGGATCCTTCTTGCCACTCAGTCACCTTTTGGAATTTGAGGAACAGTTGTTTTGTCTCTGGCACTTTTGTGTTAGTCCAGATCAAACAAACCAGAGGGGGATGCAGAGGTTTTCAAAGTACATGAAGCTCCTATGGATTTCTGCTCCTTTCTGAAACTGATCCAGAGTTTAACACCAGCAGTTTTGCTCTCTCTCAGATTCCCCTTCATTTATCTTTCTTCTTTTTTTTTTTTTTTTCTC
>VZTJ01003630.1:857980-903482 GCA_013397795.1 Orthonyx spaldingii
AAAAACACCAACAAACCCAAGCAGACCTATATCAGAGAAAAAAACCTGACCTTAGATCTGTTGCACAAAAGTAAAAAGTATAGGTCCTTTCATCTTAAATATTGGAGAGTGGTTTTAATTCTTCTCTTTTCCTAGAAGTTCTATGGACCTAAACAGCAACTTACATAACTCAAATACGTCATTGATTTGACAAAATAAAGCTCATTCCATTGACTATGGTTTTGCAGTCATGCTGTAAAGACACACTTTAAGTATTTAGAATAAGACAGTATCTAACTGCCTTTTAGAAGTGATTATGTGTAAAAAAAAAAAAAATCAGGGACCTAGATGTCACAACTTGCTTACAGTTTTCTACTTTTAGCTCATGGTTGCAAGCCTGCGAAAACTAAATCCAATGTAAGCAACTGCAAATATTATGCAAAAGTCTAAAATATTTTTAGAGTGAAAAATATTTAAGAAGTGCTCTCATGTTAAAAAACTAAGAGATATAGAATACTGTACATACTGTAGCTATAGTATAGTAGGATAGGAGAATAAACTGCATTTTACTAGAGTTGTTGGAACTTGAAAATTGAATCAATCATTATTTTTCAGAAAAAAATGCCACACTGAAAACAAAAAGTACAATTTATTCAAGTCTAATAATTTTTACTGCTGTTATTATTTGCAAAATACTAAAGTTTGAAAAATGCTTCTCTAATTCAAACTAGATTTGGTCAATCTCTGTCCAAAACCACAGTCAAAACTACTTCACACCAGCATTAACTGCACATTACTCATTATCTTGATCCTGCATTTAGGAAAACCATGTTTTGGCTCTTCTTCAGAGGAACATGGAAGAGCACTAAAACCTCAAGTCTCCACATACACACTGGTTGCCTGGAATTGCTGACTATTCTCCAAAAAGCCTCTTTAATTTCTTTTGAAGCGCATGGCACTTCTTAAAAAATTATATTAGTCTCAAAGTTTCTACACAGTGCAAATAAGGAAACTACTAAACTGTTTACCTGATCCATCTTCCTAGGTGACCTCACATGTTTTTAACTACACAAAAAAAAAGGAGACTTCATTTCTGTCCAGAAATTTCTGTCAAAGTAAGTTTTCTCTCATGTCTTGCAGAAGAGATTAATTTATGCTTCCTTCCTTTAAAAAAAACACCTTCAAAAACAAACAAAAAACACTAACTAAAGAATGCATATAAACTAAGGCATGGGAGGCAGTTGGGAAGGCATAAAATGGGCTTTACTAGATGAAAGTTAAAACATAGAACAGAAAGAGCCTGGAGTGAGAAATGTGAGAGACAAGAGCTCACTCACAAGCCACCATCACTGAACAGACACCCAACTAGCACAGTCCTATCCATCAGACAATTTGCCTTTGTACCTGTGCCCACTGCAAAAAACAAAAAAAGTATGAGCATCATGGAAAAGAGCACCTAGGTAGCCAGAGAGGCCCTCTGGCAACTTCATGAATCAGTAGTTTTCATTCCATCCTGATAAATAGCACAAACTGGACTAGAGTTTATCTTCAAGAACAAGCAGCAACTTCAATTCCAGATATTCTGGGGCAGCTTAATTGCTCTGCTGCCTTTCCTGAGCTAACCCAGGTACAAGGTTAACATCTGTCTTCCAGAAGATGTGTAACTCATGAAATAAAAAAAAAAAAAACCTCAAGGATTTGTACTTGTTTATTTCTTTAACATCAAATTAAGAGTCTTTAGATCAACGTACTTTCAGCTTCCAGTCAATGCCACT
Organism: Orthonyx spaldingii; assembly: GCA_013397795.1. Lineage (NCBI taxonomy): Eukaryota > Metazoa > Chordata > Aves > Passeriformes > Orthonychidae > Orthonyx > Orthonyx spaldingii. Next base: position 859,735 of record VZTJ01003630.1, read on the forward strand.
TCACTATGCTCCCATCACCTTACTCCTACCCTACACTGCATCTTGCAAGCTCAAGGAAAGATAATATATTTTATTTATATTAGAAGTCACGTAGCATATTTTGCATGCTCTAAGTAATCAAACACAAACATCACAAGATGTTCAATTAAGCTGCAGATCACAGACAAAGTGCATCATGTCCCTTAGCAACACCTCCCATTCAGTGCATAGAAATATGCTGCAGTCACGATGAATCTCGGTGCAGGTTCTCTTAGTAATTATCCTGCTTAATTCACATTGTCATTACATGGTAGCTTTGATATAGAAAAATATTTAGTGTCACATATACCTATGCACAAAGCTGCTGGCAACAAACATGAACTCTCTCAGCAGAGCTACTGTAAACACCACCCTGTATTTTCCTCTTTAAACTTCAACTCTGCATGCTCTCTGCCCCTGCCTGGCCCATGTGGGTACAAGCTGGAGGTGATACCATGCTGCTGGCCAAAATCAACCTTCGAGACATTCCCAGCCCCTCAGGTATGTGAGGCTGCCTCATTCCCCATTTTACAGAGGGCAGTTCACCCCTTGACTTATTTTTCCTTCTGCACATTCTCTACATTTTCATCCCCAGCTCTGTCACATCCAGCCCAGTGCCCAGCCCTGTTCCTAAGCCAGCTGCTGATGCTCTAGCCTTGCTTGCCTCCATTCCTAATGCTGCTGTTCTGGATGTCCCAGCTTTCCAGACTCACATCTTGTCTATCAGCTGACACGTTTTCATTTGTGACTGCCACCACTTCAGCGCTTCACTTGGACTGAATGGTTCTTCAGTTTGTTGTTCAGAGCAGTCTGCTGCACTCAGCTGTTCTATTCCATATTCCCAAGCCAGCATGACTGCCCTCAAGTCATTTCCATCACATGCATGAAACCTCAGACAGAATCAACTTCACATAAATAAGGCAAACTACACAAACAGCTCGTCTCTATGCAGCTGAAAGTTGCCACTGTTAAAGGCTGAGTTGTCACCTTTCAACAGAAAGCTACAAAACCAGCTGCAAACTGAGGTGTGTTAGTCCACACTGTGAATTACCAGTGCTACCACATTTTACCTAGTGTATATACAAAACTCAACAAGATAATAAAAAATTCAAAGAAAATGCTGCTAAATGCACAAAGTAACAATTGACAGCAATAAAATCTCATTTTAAGCACTCCACAAAACCTCCCTTCTGTATATGGATACACTAGCAAAAGAGCATTTAAAGAATACAATCAAGAGCAACTTTTGTTTAGGGATACCCAAATGTAACTGGTGTCAAAATTGTCTCTTACACAGCATATAAAAAGAGAAGCTTCAAACTGATCTTTGTTTCGCAGGACTTGCAGATACTATTGAATAAACAATTTGGTTTGTAATTGCTGAGACCTCAAAAATGCTCCACAAGTAGTACTTGCATATATAAAAAACTTGTCAAGTTCTGAAGTGTTAGACTTCCCATTCTATTATTTCACTTTGAAGTACAATGCAGACATTCTAAAGGAGTTGTTTACCCTAGGAACAAAAGGGGAAAAAATCATCTTTGTTTTAAATGAACAATGCACAATTGTTTAGAAGGGTAAAAAAACCCCCAAACTCCAACCAACACACAAAAAACCACCCCCAAACAAAACAATCAACAAAAAGCTAGCTCCACGAGGAACAGAACAAGTAACAGGTTATCACAACATTATTTCTTTAGCCTATTTTACCTTCAGTCAGAACAAAACAAGGCACAGTCATAGAACTCAAAAGCCTATTAAATTCAAATTTCATCTCAAACTGGGGCAGATAATGAAGTACTAAAGTTACCTGCAGATGAGAAAATCCTTTATCAAGGTATATTTGAAACACACCTTTTCCATTAGATATGGTCCTCACTGTTCAAATTTTTGAGGAACTTCAGGAATTGTGCAGTTTGGCTGCACCTTGATTTTGCAGCTGCAGGAGAGTCAGTGTGAATGCAATGCCTCTGGTTTTTGATAGGAAGTGCTATGCCTGCTTTTGTGTCAGCTCAAATTTAAATCTGCTCATCAAAAGATTTAGGAAGATGCTCCTAAATGATGATGTTGTCATCAGTTATTCTCATATTCAGGCATTTTACGCTTCAATTAATATCACAAGACAATCTTAAGGGTGTGAGGGAGCAAGGAGAAGAAGCCACAGTAGGGTGGGAAGGATAGATATGCTGTGGTTTATAGAACCAAAGATCTAGCGCTTTTAACTACAAACTAACAAAGTGTTCACATCAAGCTTTATGCAAACCAGAAAGAAATAGCAAACTAGCTACAAAAATGGGAGTTAAAACTTTTTCTTTTTTTAAACAGTGCAATAAAATGTCTCCAATATTTGCAAAATCCATCACTGCTGTAATTAGTAACACAAGCCTACTCCTAGAAAGATATGAAGACTGATTTTAGTATGTAAGCAAAGCTGATGTAATTAATCAAGACATCACAAGATATTCCTGTAGAAATTTAAGGCAGCTATTACTTTAAAATGCAACTCAGCTTATGTACAAATTCTATATTTGGAATGGACACACTGTATCCACTCACATGCAATAGTTACTTAAAATGAAAATGGTATTGGTATTCTGCAACCAATTTGTTCCTAGTACTGTTTATTAACATATCTAAGCTAAAAGTTTCACTGTATTTAGCTTTTCAACTTTATTAAATGCAATTCACACTATTTCTATAGAGCACATAAGACGAATACAGTCTAGTCTACATTCAAGAGGTGTAAGTCACCAATATTTGGATCTATTCTTATACCATCAGAGGCTTCTCCAGTAGCTAATTAATGCTGACATGAAAATTCCAGCCTTATTGAAATCCTGCTTTTATGTTAGCAATTACTCATAGAATAAGGAAGTTCTTTGCTCCTTATTAATTATCTTATTCCAGAACTACCATATTCAAAGCTTGTTTCTAAACAGAATCCAACCTAGTACATAAATCCATGGTCTTACTATTCCCTTTTGTGAACTTGCTTTAAGTTTGTTCAAAAGATACCTGCAATCGTGAATAGCACTCAACAACAGAATTGATACAGAGAGCAGACAATAAACTACACTTCAATTACTTCCTTTGGTAGATTTAGATACCCAGGCAGATGGAAATTAATACAAAATACTTTCAAGTCCATAAACTACAGTCACTTTGAATCAATTTTGGTTCCATCCATATTCTATACATTGTAGCTATTAATTAAGAAATCACCAAATGAAAATAAAGACAATAATAATGAAAAATACTGATGAATACTTTCACATCGGCTTAATTACTGACCCTCAAAATCAAGATTTCCATTCAGTTCCATGAGACTTATCACTGGCTTCTCTGTATTTCCATTGAAGTATGCGGTCTAAGACTTGATAGCAAAAGTTTTATAAAAACAAAGTTTTCAAATTAGGGAATAACAGTGCTTATTGTTTTTGCAAGAAATATGAACCTCAAGAGTATTTTATTAGTTCTTGAAAAGTTAACCTGCTACCTAAGAATATAAAACCAGGCACAAAAACTCTCTATAACCTTTCTTCCACCTTTTGTAAAGGTTGCTTCTCAAACATTTAAAGAAAAAGTGTAACAGAAGAACAGCATAGTAAGCCATGGCTGTGACAAAATAATGGTGGAGCCCAAATGAGAAAGCCATAACAAAATGGCTATCTGGCATCCCAAATTAATCCCATTTGCTACATTACTAATATAAAGTTTCTGCCTTGAGGCTTTGAATTTATGATCATTGAGTGTTTCTGTGCTCTTTGCTCTACTGACGTATCCTTCTATACACGTGATATGCATCACAGGAGACTACTCAGCATTTTTTATATGGACTTTTATGTTTTCCAGGTTTAAAAGCCCCCCTCAAAATTCTCATTTCCCAGACGCATGCCATTTCCATGATCTGTGAGTATCACTGTACAGGTATAACTGAATAAACCCTTTTCAGTTTTACCAAAAGCATTACTGGTAGGACATATATCAGGCTTCCTAAAGAAGCTAGAACCATGTCTGAGGCATATTTTAAACACTTCCCTCTAAGAACCATTTAAACCAACTGGGAATTTGACAATTTAAGCATTGACATTGACAACACACTTTCAGACAAAAAGAACCACTAAATTAACATGACAAGTTTTAGATCTCGCAAACTAGGATTTTAAGTACCGTTTAAATAAACACAAATTTACGTCAAGTCAGAACTATTTTTTATGAGTTTGATGTGTTTTAGTGTATTTTTGTACAGCTATGTTTCTATTAATCATAATTTCTGACTGATATAAAAAACATTTCCAATGAAAATAACTGTTGCCATTGTTGGTTGTGTTGTACCATGCATTCCAGTAGGTCAGTACAGCAAAAGCCTTTACTTCCCATTTTTCTCATCATACACTCAGAGGCTGATAAGGTGTAAATCCAGCATAAGTAAGCTACTTTGTTTAAAAGTCTTCCAGAAAAAAAATACTTAAAATTCCAGTTATAACAAATAATGCAAATGACAACATGAAATAAACTGAGTATTAACCTACAATTTTTTTCGTAATAACTTTTGCACAAGAAATATAAACTCCAAAGCATAATGATGAACATGAATAAAATTCAAAATACAGCACATTTATTCATAAGAGTTGCAGCCACAAGCCCAAAACAGTTATCTAGATCTGTGAAATCATTTTCTGAATTAGTTTGTACGGCTGTGAATTTTCGTCTTTCATGGAACACTTGTTCCCACACAAATCAAATCCTTTTCACATCTACAATTCTAAAAGTTTGCAAGCCTACCCTGTACACATATTTTAAACAACAGGACACAACAGTCAGACAGTTTCATGAAACAGAGTATCCCATCCAAGCCAAGCTTCCCCATATAAAAATAAACTTTCAAATCTTTTGCATGTTTTTATAGCATGTTAATATAGCAGCCAGTTGTGGCACACGCCAATGAGGATTAAAACACCATTACAGAAATTATTATAAATTATTCATTTTTGCTTGGGTGCTCATTTAAGAAAAAAAAGAAACAAGACAATAATAATCAAGTATCTTTCTTACTTACCCACCACATGCTACAGAAAAGCAATAAGCATAGCTGACAAGCAGGAATTCTGTTAACCTTCACTTACTCACCTAGGAAAAAGAAGAGACAGGGATAAGCACACTTTGTGCGAGGAGGAAGACAAGTGTTAATTTGTCACGTACATAAATGATCATGAGATTTTTTGAAATAAAATATCTTCAAGTTAGAAGGATGGAGATGGTAATACTCCACAGCAAAGTGGATCACGAAACAACGATTTGGTAGAAGTGGCATTTGTATAAAATCTGAGCAGCTCATTCAGCTGGAGCACTGATACAATTCTGTTCTGCTACCCCAAGAGGAGTTCTAAAATCTTTGAAAACCAAAATGGGTAACGATGTTGTGTTCAGAATACACTGCCTAAAGCAACATTTCAACAGAACACAGTTATAAAACTAATTAACTTTTGTGACTACCACAATCGCTTTCAAGGTTTCCAGTGGAAGATCCAAAGTTTTGCCTGATAAATTAGACAACTTTTCTGAACTGGCGCATTTGTATATTTTATTGTGTTGTCTCTTTAACAGAATAGTGAACACACTGTGCTTTAGGTAATGCCAAATAAGTAATGACAATGATATGTTCTTCTAGAGATTTAATGAATCCAGCATTTATTAAGGAGTAGTATGAATAGAAAGCAATTATGAATATTGGAATAAAAGTTTTCTTCATCAGTGTATACACATAAGCTACCTGCGTTAAAAAACATCTGAGATCTCAAATGTTTACAATAGATAGGAAAAACGTAAACAGCAAAAGCTATATCTTGTATGTTGCACAAAATTGCATTACCTTCAGGAAAGACTGCCTTCAAATTGAGGAGATTTGCCAATGAACTAAACTTCAAAGGATGCAACAAAACAGAAGCTGCTAGAAACTGAGCATATCTGAAAAACCTAACTACTCCACATTAGTGGAATGTGCAGTCATAACCAGAAGCAATCTAAACTATAGTTCTTCTGAAACATCACTCACAAAGCCCCAGAGCACCCCAGCTGCCCACTCAGGTGACATTTCCACATGTCAGTGCATGGAGAGCCACTCACACATCTCACAAATCTCTCTTTAGCACCCAGACTGCTGAACCGACAGCGAGGTGCAAAGCCATCCAGACCAAGTAGGATTACTCTGTGCTTTGCATAATCCACAAGAATTTCCAGTGTTGTGGAGGACTGTTAAAATTGCTCCTGTTATACCCCTGTCATCCTTCATTGTACAAATACAATTCTCTTGCAGAAGTTCTTCAACAAAAACTTTCAAATATTATAAATAGAAGGTTAGACTGGCTTACTGTGCATAATCTAACACAATTTTGTATCACAGCAGCTCTTAGATGCCACTGCAGGCTCTTACATATCCAACGTTTAGGAAAGGCAGTTTTTACTTTACATCTTCCTATAGCATAACTGCTGAGTGGAACAGTGTTGTAAACATAGGAAAAAGTACACAGCATTTTTCATCACAGAAATCTTAAATACTCCTGCAGGGAAAGAGCCAATTTTTAATGAGGTTCATAATGATGCATCTCAAGTTCTAAGTCCTAAGAAGGTAAGTCTAGGTGAGATCAGATCTGCACCATTCCACTGTTTAAGACGAGACTGTAGAAGAAATGCATGGCTAAAGGTCCAAGAAACAACCATGGAAATATTATGGTTGGAAAAAAAGCTCCAAGATAAGTCCAACCTTCAACTGAACACCACCAAGGCTACTAAACCATATCACGAAGTGCTGCATCTACTCGTTTTGAACACTTGCAGTGATGGTGACTCCAGCACTTCCCTTGGCAGTCTGTTCCAATGCTTCTCCACTCTTGCAGTGAAACAATTTTTCCAAATAACCAACCTGAAACTCACCTGGCACAACTTGAAGCAATTATTGAGCAAATTTTAAAAAATTCAGGGAATAAAGTTCTGAGTATCTCACTTAAACAGGTAATCCAGCTGAGCACAAATCTTGGCCCTGTTCATGCAGAGAGGATTAATTTCTGCCGATGGCTGTGGAACTTCCAAATGTACCAGGTAACTAAACTGGCACTCATAAATCATGTATTTATTCCTAATAACTTGTTTAATACTATGTGTAAAAAGTCCTTCAAATGCTGTCAGTACCAGCATCATCGTGGACTTCTACAGTTTATGTTCTAAAGTAGCAATATTTGTAATCTAAGCTAGCAAGGATAATGCTTACCTAACTTCAGAAAATTAAAAGGTCATGGCAGCTGTATAAAACACTAGTGAGACAAAGCTTTTTTCCTGAACAAACAATTGAAAATTAACAAATTTATTTACCATTACCACATGCTTGAATGTTAGACATCAAATTTCTACTATGAAAGCAAACCATAAAGTGTGTATCTCTACATCCAGTTTCCATAAGGGCCAAGAACAAAGCCATTCACCAGTGAAGGAAGGGTTTGTGAGGTTCCCATACATGCTATATTGCTTTTGTTGATGCCATATTATTAAGAGGAGACACCTTTTTTATTGTTTTAAATAAAAATCACTCTTAAGAATCAACTACTACACAGAAGTATAATCTAGAGACAAAGAACCCTCTAACTTGTTTCATAAAGTCCTTCAAATTACATCAGTGCTGCAGTGAAAAATCTTCTAAGCAACTGCATTTTCCAACGTTATGCTTGTGTGATTTCCCAGTGTCAGACTATTAATGTGACAGTAAATTGTAGTCATTACTCAAAAAATAGTGAATAAAATGGTTTACATGCTTAAAGTGACCTTGAGACTGTCTTGTACAATATAGATAGCCAAAACAATTGCTGTTCCATGATTGCTCCTGACTAAATCAAATCATACTTCAATTTAAAAAGTGAACTACACCTCAATTTATTTTTTTTTTAATTCTATACTCACTTGTTACTTTCAAATGTATGTGGGACTACATAGGAAATCTGAACTTAAGTGTAGCCAGCTAGAAATATTCAGAAAATTTAAAGATCATCAAGAAAACTTACCATGCTACTGGTATACAGGCACAGCAATTGCATTGCTATAGTATGGGATAACTATACATTAAAATTTTAACTGTCCACACAATTATTTATTGGAATACTGCATAAAAGCCTTGTAATTCCAAAAGAACTTATTCAGAAATTAAAAATCCCAGAGAGCTGGCTGAACTTCAGTCTTCTTCATCAAATTTTTTATTCATTGTGTGCCTTAGTGTGATGGGGGAGAAAAGGGGACACAACAAGACATGAATCACTAATTTTACCTCTTTCCTTCTCTGGCACATAAGAAAACAGGCAAATGATCACAAACTATTTTGATAATACAAAATTGTCTGTGTGTTACTTATCAGAGAGAAGTGCATTTCATGACTTCACTGAAAACCACCCAAAAGTGACATGAGCAGCAATGGCTGCTGTTAATGATCACGTTGGAGTTCACAGAGTTGCTCTTTTTAAAAGCAGCAGACATCCTGCTCCATAGGAACGCAGCACTACTCACACATAAGGTAAAACACACTGAAAATAGCTTTCTTTCCTGTGTGTTTTAACTGTGTTCTCTTTTCTAGCGCTCCTGTTCCCCCTCGCTCATCTCACTGTCCACGTCCTGTCAGGTCTCTTTCTTTCAGACATTCCCCACCCTAATTTTGAGTTATCCTCGGAGGTTTCATGCACTGGTATTTCCAAACTTGTACTCCTGATGACAGCAAGTTCCTAATTCCTTTGGGTTTTTTGGCTATCTAGCACTTCTCTGTGTGTGCCTGTATATAAATGCATAGTACAACAAGCTTGTCTAATTTCACTGAAGGAAGATATGCTAAATAGCCTGCTCTGCTTGGGAATACATATACAGAAAGAAAATAGGTTTATTCCCAATTATAGTGGCATTCCACTGGACTTCTACAGTTAATCTTATTGCCATCATGATAAATTCCACTCCCAAAGATTAGCTTTCAAATGAAAGGATACTTGAAACAGCTTAAGCCAAATATGTTTATTTCCTTAAAAGGAAATGAAAATCATTTTTAAAAGGTCAGTATTAGTAATTAATGAGCATTTAAAAGAAACAGCAAAGAAATTAATATTTAATTCTAATGACACAGCTCCTTTGAGTTTTACAAGACTACTTTTATCCAAAAGTAAATGTATGCAGTGTTTAAGAACAACAATTCAAGTTTTATTCTCAAAAAAAAGTCCTATCATCTTAAAGTGTAGGGTTTTTGCTTCTAACCATCTTCTAGCTACATTGTCTTGCTCAAACTCCAGGGCAGGTAAGACAAGGAATCACACTATGAGTAAAAACAGAGCATGTCACAGCAAGGCAGACAGCACTCCCTCTCTGCTGTAGCTTAGGTCAAAACTAAACATCTTTTTAGGTTTATTTTTTAGAGGTAGCAATCTGTGAACTTAAGCTTCACATAAAGTGCAGTGGTAGTTAAAGAAGTCATTGAAACACTAAGGTACCTTCTGTAAACATCTGCTCAGTGGAAAAGACAGAAATGTTACCTCCTCAACAGATGATGCAATCTATGTGGAAGTTTAAACAGAAAATATTCAGTGTTATGTGGGCTTCAACTGTAGAACAGCTAAAATTTAGGTTGCGGTGTACACCTAAAGCCAGAATCAGCTGCCTATACATGAAAAAGGATGTGACAGTTGCATATTAATAGCAGAGATTAATTCCTGAAAACTTTCTAGTCAATTAGACATTTAAGAAATCATTTAACTAATTGAAGCAAGTTATTTATAAGACTACAAAAAATTGTTAAGAGGTACATTTCTTTTCTAATTATCTTTGTACAGACTCTTCAAACTTCCAGTGCAATTAAGCCTAATGAAAACTTTAATGGTTTAAAGACAAATGAACATCATTTTGGTTGTCCTGGATAACATACATCCTTCACAACACGCTGAGCAGTGACATTCTTCCCACAAACTTCCACACACCAATGCTCTTCCAAAACGGATAATATCTCTTAGCATGTCATCTTGGGTCAAGGATAATTTAACTACTGATTTCACCTGCTTATAATACTAATTTTTATGGCAACAAGTAGCAAGGACAGAATTTTTTCATAAACTACCAAGTATTTGCTATCCAACATTAAACCTGGAATTTTGAGTAAACAACAGGTATTTGCCATTGCAGATGTAGTTCCTCCATCACTCGTGCAAGAAACCTGGTAAACCACCAGTAAAGACACAGAATAGAACTACTGTCATGTTTTATGTGATACTCAAAATCCATGGAGTACAGTATCAGCAGGAATGACAAACCACTGGTCTGAGAAGCAGGAAACCTCCTCAGGCAGGGCTGGGCTGCATGACCAGGAACCAAAAGCCAGAGCCTGCTGTGGGCCATGACAAACAAATTTCATTTTAGTGATCTGCTTATGACACCAGAAAGTAGTGATTAATGACAGAATCAAAAAATGTAAACTCGTTACTTAGCTAACTCATTCTGTGGACAGTTCACCTAGTCTTTAGAAGGTGATAGGACAAAACAGCACAAACCTACCATTAAAACCTCTAACTTTAGCTGAAACCCATTCCAAGTTGAAAGCTTTGCATTTGAGCTACATCAACTCACTTTCTAAACATTAAAACTCCTTACAAGAATTGCTTAAAAGCAATCAGAATTATTAAGAAATACGATTTTGTGAATAATTAGCTCCTTATATTTTGCATAATAATCTTCAGAGAGACAAGGCTATTTTTGTGCTGTCTTTTCCAAACACAATGTGCTTCTTTCATCTATTATACAACATGGATAGGAGTATACCAGAAAATAACCACAATTATCAAAAGATCAAACATACTATAAAATTCAAGTATTGATCAAAGCTTTCCCATTTTTGTCAAATCTATTTGGAAACACACTCTACAATATAAAAATATGAAGGAGCTCATGTATATGCAGACACAGCCAGATGAACACACGCCCAGCGCTACAGAGGCACTCTTTGAAAACACACCAGATCTGACACTTGAGAGATCTCTGTATCACTGAAAAAACCCCTTTAGTCTAGTGACAGCCACAGTGAGATCAGCATCACACCAAAATGCACACAGAGATTCAATGGGTTTTGCTCTCTGAAAGTTGACAGCATCTAAAGTCAAAGATTAAAAGGCAGCCCAGGTTTTCTTCCTAAGTTTAGTATTTACCATATAACATTTCAAATCCAGCCACAAATAAAATGCATTAAAGTTTATGGGTGGTGGCTCTTATAAGTACCATCTTCACAGGTTTATTTTTTGACACATCTCTAAGTAAAACAACCAACCCCTTTAAGTAATCCTCTGCTAACTGGAGGCCTGACACTTATGACAACTAAATAAGCTTATCTGAGCTGAGCTTTGTCATTATTAAAACTACAACTGATAAATAGCTTGCAAATGGCATATTTGACCTTTACACTTGCTGCCAATCAAAACTGAGAACAGCATCTGAAGATGATGAGATGCTGAGATAGCACATCATGCTGTGATAACAAACTGACCCACCATCACCTAAAAGCCACTTTTTTCAAGTTTGTAAATATTTCAATATTTATAAGATATTCTTTATATAAACATAACAAGCCTTCTCTATCTTTGTCATGTCAAGATCAAAAAAAACCAAAACAAAACACACTTCAAAAATAAATTTGGAAGAGGACTCTTATCACCTTCTGCAACAAGAGGTGGTATGATAATCTTCCAGATAGCAGTATCTTCCTCCTTTTCTGTCAGACTCACACTGGCCTCAGAAAAAAAGATATCCACCAATAAAGAAGAAAAAAAAAAAACAAAACAATATATATATATATAAAAGAAAGCACATACAAATTACCCAAGTGATCCACATATTAATCTGAAAAAGATAACATTTTAAAATCTTTTCTACAGCTTCTGAATCACATAGTTCCACAAATTATTTTAAATTGCATGGGGAGCAAAGGGAAATTTGCTTTTTACCACAGTAAACAGCATTTATTTAGTAGAAAGATATCAGATGCTGATGCCTAGCAATGTCATTTTTAAGTAATAAGCTATGTGCTTGGTGTTACAACTTCTAGCACCTGGCAAAATTTGCACCTGAGAAGGCCTAACAATTTAAAAATAACCAAATCAGAGGTTTATTTTTAATTTCAAATAAAATAATTACCTGTATTTAGCATTGCACATATTTAGACAAGCTGCCTGTCTCTGTTCCCAAGCACCTCCTTCCCTCAGTCATCTCCAGCTTGTCATTTTTCAATTCCAAATATGCAGATTTTTTTTTTTCCCCCTCAGATAACTTGTCATTGAAACTGTCAAAAACTGTAATTATTTATGTATAGCCATTTATTATTAATCTAGCAAAATCGTCACAGGCATCACACTGCTCCTGTTTGCTCATGTCATTCTGCTGCCAGCCCAGGGTTTCACTGCTGGCCGTTCGATGCCTTTTTCCACAGATCAGCCCCATTTCCCCTGTTGACCATTTCCACAGCACAGCAGGCCCAGGCATGCTGGCTGCTTTTCTGCTTGTGTTTGTTTCTTATCTCATAAAGTTCACCCCTATTCAGACATTCTCATGCAAGAGCATAACAACTATAAAAAAACCCTCAAATTATATGAATGTTTTATACACATAAATAGATTTGACAGTCAAAAGTTTTGATTTTTTTTTCCCCAATAATGAAAAAGCTTAAAATTTTGAGGTCCCTTTCAAATAGTTTCACATACGAACTTTTTAGTTATGTACAAAGTTTTGAAAAGACATGACTAAGTGGGTCCAACCTAATTTTTAAACAAAATGAAAAAGGAAGAAAAAAAACCCCAACCTGCCTTTCTGCCAAATTAATTTTCTACTTGGTGTACACTTTGGTGAGCCAGCTAGAAAAAAAAGGTAGTTCTGTCTTCATGCCTTTCACAACCTTCTCCTCCTTATTCTCCAATTTAAAGCATTTCTGCACATTTCTATTGTCCAACTTCTTAACATATCTGATATACCCCCTACAAAAATCCCTCCTCCCCCTACTCCTCCACACTCCTGTTGTCAAATCAGTTCCAATCAATGGCCAGGTTATTTTGAAGATTTTTTTGAACTGAAGATCTTAATGGGCAAAACATAAATATAAATCAACCCAAATCTTCAATAAGAACCACCACAGACTGTATGTGATGCCTTGGCAATAACTCTTGCAGATCCCGTGCATTTTCCAAAACAAATTTGTTGCAATGTATAAGTTGCACTAACACAGATTTAATTTGCAAACTTATTTTTCCTCTTCTTGATATGTTTACAAGTCTCTGTCTTCAATCTAAAGGAATTAACACTCCATGAGAAGAGCACAGGCTGAAATATAATCTTCATCTAAAAAACCCAAACAAAAGAATTCCCAGAAAAATAAGCCAAAGCTACCAGAGAAAGAGAATTACCAAGTCTACTCAGGAAGGAAGTTCTGTCCCCCACTGCCTGTCACAGCTGAAACTCACCACTTACAAGCAGCAAGTCATCTTTTCTTCTTTTAGTTGTCCTCATTTACATGCAAATTTAATAGCAATCTAAAATTTAGTATTTCCTTCTGCAATTTTAATTATTTCAACCTTGTTTGACACTACCAGCAGGATTACCTGCATGCTTACCTGCACTCTCGTATAATTGCTGTAAAAACTCTACCTTTTCTTCCACTGCACTTGCAGTGACTATTTGGACCAAACTTGTTTTACTCCCTGTCCCATGTCTGCCTCTCACAAAAAGCATTCTAGCTGACTGGTTTACTTCTGCTACAGCACATCACCTTCAAAAACGGAACAACTTGCTTGATCTGGATCCATCCAACACAGCCTCTCATGATTTTTTAATCAACTCTTAAAAGTCTTTATCATAGGAAAGATAGTTGAATAATAACAGCAAAGTTTCAAGAGTCACGAGAGACTTAGAAACCTGAAAATAAAGCCATGTATGAACCTGCTACACTGTTTCTGGCTTCTCTCCCACACGTCTTTACTCATTGTTTATTCCCCTAGTAACTGCCTCTGGACAGCAGAAATTGTTGTGGGGTTGGGGATGGTAGGTTTTAGGCTAGAGACTTTCAGATCAATTAATTTTTTTACTTTTTTTTTTTCCAGTAGCACACACACACACACAGAGGAAGGGGTCAAAGCTTTATCCTCAGGACAAGTCCAACAAATGCTGTCCAAAAACCGTACTGCAAGATCCATGTGTCCAGTTGGAAAGTTTCCTGCACTAAAGCCCAACAGAAAATTTTTAAGAGCTTATTTATCACAGATAAAACACGACTTGACACAACCTTCAAGTTGCTGCCATGCCAAACCAAGAAAAAAGGGCTGAAGTCAGTTTTGCAGACTTCATTTTGGAATAGATAAAACTCATTGTGAAAGGTATCAAAAAATAACAAAAGAGTAAGCACATTTTCTAAGCTTAAGATCCTGGGCATTTTCACATCAAAGTGCTTAAAGGGGTCACTGAAATAGCCATGTGGAAAGGCTGTTTGGCAGGATGGCTGCCTCACTAAATGGCAAAATACAGTCAACAAAATGTAAGCTGAATTTAAAGCAATTACTCTGGACATACCACTCAGGCTTGAAGTAAAATCAGTCAGTGGCTGAACTCACAACAGCCACGCTACACCAGCCTGCAGGTGCAAGAACAGCACAGCTGATCTCATAGTCTGAAGCTACTGTTGAGCATGCAGGTGTTTAAATGACATGTCCATTATTCAACACAGAGCCCAGTGAACTACTAATTCATTAGTGAAGAAAATGTTTATTAGCTTTCCCTTCTGGTTAATGTTACAAGATACAAGAAGGTTACAAGGTACGATGGGTCAATACATCATCTTTGGAATTTCTTTTTTTTTTTTTTTTTTTTTTTAGAGTTCTAGGTGGTCAGAAATTTTATTCAAGTGGGTTTGAATTTCAGGGATTTTCTTGAGTTGTTTCGTTTTTTTGTTTCTTTTTATTTTGGGTGAAACACAACAGGACTAAAAGCTATCGGGTCAATGCAGGCTAGAACCCCAGGCCAACCTGAAACATGATCAGGACTGCATATGTCATTTTATCAGATGATTTTCCTGTGTGGGAAAATAATTTTTAAAAAAACAAAAGGGGAAAGTGAACCTAGGTCTTGGGGGTGAGTTTCTAAAACAATTAGAATTCTAAATACATTGGGAACAGATTTAATTCACTCAATCACTATCAGTGGAAAGCTTCTAAGATTCCTGGATTTATAAATCCATTTTGCAAAGAATTAGCCAACAAGGAGAAAAATATTTACTGATAAAAGGAGGTTTCATTTTTTCCACCTGTTGACTAAAGGGCTACAAACAAGAATATTTAAGCCCATGCCTGAGAGAGCACAGTAAGGAGCAAGTAAATCACAAACCTGGAGTCAAAGAAAGCCCTCTGGAAAAGAAAAAAAAAGGAACAAACTGTCCACAGCTGGCCAGCACATCATCTCTGTGCTGCTCTGACAAGAACACAGAGCAAACCCAGGCATTCACAGCTCCTGGTATTGGGAATTCCAAGGGAAAAGCTCAAGCTTTCATATTAGTTCTGGTAAATATTGCCTTACATGTTGTCTTCATCTGTATTATAGTTTGGTGTGACTGATCATTCAAATATCACCATCTTGATAAAGACAGAAGAATAACTTCAGCACCAGCAGTTAAACCAGGACATCAAAACCATTTCAGGAATTGGTTCAGGGTCCCACCTAGGCATGAAAGAATAACGTGATCCCACACTTAGACCGGGAAGACCTCATCAGTTAAAACCCACAAGAGACCAGAGAGCCAGTAATGAAATACATTTTGTTCCTGTGGCAGTTACAGGACTCTATTCAAAATGAAATTAGGGCAGCAATTCAAAAACAATGACTCTTCAATAGTTACCTCCAGTTCATCCCAAGTTGTTTGTAACATTGTGTCTCCAAAAAAAACCAAAAAAAACCACAACAAACCACCACCTCTGTCAAGAGCTGAGAATCTGTAATTTCAAGAAACACTGACTAATAGCTAAAACAATCTTCAGACTATATATGATATATATTAGTATGAATAAAAAGATATTTAAAAAATAAAACAAGAATGACAACCTTCCATTCCGGAACGTCTGGGTAAATTCCAAGGACAGTGATAAAGTATATTCTAAAATCAGAGATGACAGTAATTTTTTCAAGAAA
This sequence comes from Orthonyx spaldingii, assembly GCA_013397795.1. NCBI lineage: Eukaryota > Metazoa > Chordata > Aves > Passeriformes > Orthonychidae > Orthonyx > Orthonyx spaldingii. Next base: position 875,971 of record VZTJ01003630.1, read on the forward strand.
GGAGAGATGTCTCTAAATCAGAGTGGAATTATCCAAGTGGAACTCATGAAATACTATTAGTTCTGTGCCAAATTCATTGAAAATTCTCACACATTTGACAATCTGAGTTGAAAATTCCCTGGCAATACATATATACAAACACAAAATATAAAGAATCAACTGAATTAGTAACCGTCCACAGTTCCAGGAAAACAAGCATGGATGCCAACTTTCAATAATCCCCACCAGCTCAACCATGAAGTAAAGCAATAAATTAATCACTGCCTTTCCAATTCTCATTTCCTTCTACTGTTTGAAAGGAGAAGTCTTAGAAGTAAATGCCATAGGGGAAGAGCTTAAGACTGAGTGGGCCTGAATCACTGAACATCAACAAATTGATTGAAGTGGACCAACAGATAGTCACTGCCCTTTAATGGTCAAACCACTTCAAGTTAAATAAAAAAAACCACATGGATTCAAAAAATATTTTTTAGTCTCAATTTTGATAATTTTTCTGTTTAATATTTCCATAAGCTATTAAGATGATCTATGACTCAAAGGTAATAATCAAACCTCGTGTTTTAATTCTATTACTGATGAAATCTGTGCCAAAAGAAGTCAACATTGTTCATACAAAACTGCAGGAAGTTTTAAGGCTGCAGAAATTAAGGCATATACACGTTGTGGTTTTTTTTACTTCAGTGGTATTTGAGGAAAACTAAAAGAATGGAATCAAAACAAGCAGGAAGTTACTTTTACTTGTATTAGGTCAAATCTACATTTCTGCTTTTGTTTTCCTGAACACATTTTCCTAGGTTCCTTTAAATTTGACTTTCAGTGGAACAGGTCCTACTCCTTCACAGGCTTTTGTGTGTCTGGAGTTACACTTCTACATGTCTGAACTTAGATGCTATTCTTCATTCTTTACAGGAACTTTAGAAACATCAAGTCCCTATAAAGTTCCCTCTACAGTTCACAGTTTGAAAGTAATTTTTCTCACCCCGAAAAGGTGAGCTGAGCTTTTTTTCCCCTCATCATATTCCAGATACACATTTCTAGCCCTGTCTACAGCTCCACAGATTAATGATTTTTTTTTTTTTTACTGTGTTAAAGACAGAGTACAGCAACTGAGACAGCGCAAAGCTAATGTTGCACACACCTCCTGTGCACCCGTGCCTTTCATGCAAAGCACTTAGCATGCTCAAAAGTTAAACTCCATGAATATCATTATCACAAAGTCTTTAAGCCATTTAGTATGCAGACATTTAATGTATTTCCAGTTTGGTAACTACAACAGGTGAGAACAAGCTTCAGTAAACATTTGTTTGCCTTCAAATTAGAAGTTTAACTGCATTAACATACTGATTTGACAGAGATAATTCAAAGGCTCATCACACCTAAAACTAAAATCACATTCCTTTAGAGTCCTGAGATTTTTTTTTTAATGGAATAATTTTAAAAAAACAAGAAAACAAAAAAACCAAAACCTGTTCCACGATGAATTATTCGAACTTACGTATTTATGTTTTACACAGGGAACGAAAAACGTGCTACGAAAATGGTAAACTTCAGTTCCTACAGGGGACCTGTAAGCCATGAGTGTATGCCAGTTCTTCCAAGAGCATAGAAGTAAAGCTGTGTATAACAAGCAATTTTCACACACAAAGCGCTATGTGAAATTTCCTAAGTGAAATCAGACAATAGGCATCACTTCAGAACATGCTACAAACTCATTTCTTAGGACAGCTAAGGAGCTGAACTTAAGTTGCATAAATTCTCTATTGTTTTTCTGCTAAACTTCACAAATACTGTTATCTTAAAAAAAAAAACCATTAAGAATCCTTTAATGAGTCTGAAAAGATACTAAAATAATATCTTTTGTGTTTGGACTACTTGTTAATCACTTAAAATTTCTATTTGTAACTGACCTGAAATACATTTAAATAGTAAGTTTTACTTTTATGGACTTAACTTTTTGTTTGTTTGGTGAGGTTTTTTGTTTGACTAGGTTTGTTTCTTTTCTTGTTTTTGTTTTTTTTTGTTGTTGTTTACTAGAAAGTTTAAAATCATCTAATTTAACTTACTTCTTGTTCTTCCCTATTTCATGGTGTTGAAAAACAATCACACTTCCTTTCATAACAAGTTACTAGTTTAGTTGATAGAGCCCAAAATGTTAAAAAAGCAAAATCCATTAACAGGTTGGGCAGAATCACATTATGTAACTGGGCACTCAAGATCATGCATAGTTTTACTGTTAGAGAATCAAAATACATATAAATGAGAAGTTATTTTCTCCCATATTCACATTTCATATATATATAAATAACACAATTGATTGTTTATCGCCACCAAAATGGCAATAATGTAAGCAATACTGAATTAATTCTACTGATTAATATTTTAACAAATAACACATTTTGTTTTTATAGTTTTACTTGTATTACTAAAGAGGTACCAAGTTGTTCACTTGAATGACTCTTATTTCACCAAGTCTTGTATGAAAAGGAAAATTCACCCCTAATTTCTTTTTTTTCTGAGACTTGGTAATCTCTTATCCCCTAAACAAAAAAAATTAGTTACACCTTCCATTGCTTCAAATTTCCAAAGCATTCCTTTAATGTATTCTTTGTTACATGCACGTGATGTTCTAAAAGATTAGAACACACAACTCCAAGGAATAAACAGGATGGGAACAGATCTCTACAGAGGTGCCTGAGTCAAGCAGCACAGAATTACAATGGACACTTTCCAACTCACTGTAGCACTTCAATTAATAGAACGTTATCAATAGTGTTAAAGCAAATCCATATCGGTGTCATTTAATATTTCCCTCAAGAAACAGTTTTCCTTTTACTTTTTAAAAGTTACCCACTATCTAATTTCTGACATGGGGGAAAAAAACCCAGCAGTTTTTACCAAAAAGAATTATCTAAGTTAGTTTAATATCAGCTTCATTGTTCCTATCTGTAATGTTGACATTAGTAAAGATGAATGAATGCCACAAGTTCCACAGAACCTATGTTTGAAAAATGTGTATTTTGCCATTTTGAAAATAATTTTTTTCCCCCCACAGCTTCTGGAGAGGTCATGATTGGAATCAAGACTATAGTTGGGCACCTGAAATTTCCACACAGTGAAGCAATGAGTAAAAGTAAATGAGAATAACTGAAGCCCCCCTCACTCTGCAAATATTGGAAACATGGTCCTAATGGATGCACACACAATTCATCAGAATTTATCAGGAGACGAATGCCAGTGCACCATTGGACACACACGAGTCTGGTGAACACACAAGAAAGGCAGGTTCTGAGGAATAACCTCCTACCCAGGCATTTATCACTCCAACTGCCTTCCTCACCTACCACCCCCCTAGAGCCTCACACTCTTCTCATCCTTTCCCACACATCTCTCCAACTTGTCAACAACTCTGTCCAAAGCAAAGGAGAGAAGCACCCAGAACTCTCAAATTGAAGGGCGTCTGACCTCTTCAGTTTGTCCAGCAACAAAGTAAAACGCATTTTGAATCAGCATCCAAAATTGGCCTGGGACACACTGCACAGTGACAGCTGAACTTCAGAGATGGCACCAGAAACACCCACGAGGCAAGAGGTGAAGTACTGAGGTAACAAAAGCAGATCTTGGTAGCCCAAAGTCTCCAGTACGAAACACAATCTTCCTATGGGAGATGAGTTATGAGCAAGTGTTTCCAGAATGCTCTGGAAATGATCAGTGATGGCAAAGTCTCAGATGACCAAAAAAGCAAAAAACCAAAACAACAACAACAACAAGAAAACCACACAAAAAACCCCAACCCAGCCAACAACAACAAAAACCAGAACATTTTCTTTTTCATAATAGATTAAATGAGTAGTTTTATCACAGTTTGTTGAAGTCCACTTGATTAACACTCAAAGCAATAGTGAGCAGCACAGAAGGTATTTTCTGGAGATTGGTTTCTGGTTTTTGGGAGGCTTTGGCTTTTGTTGCCTTTTTTTTTTTCTTTGCTTTGGTTTGTTTGTTTGGTGGTTTGTTTTGTAAGGCACTTCTTTTTTAAGAAGTTGGTATTATCTGGATTGTCTTAATTACCCTTGGCACTCTAGAGGACATGATCTTTAATTATTAGCTTGTTTACTGCCAAATTAAATATATTCTGTTCCACTGGCATTTCTATATACCCATTAATCTTGGGCATAAAAACAAGTTGATACGATTCCAAAAGATAGTGACTGAAAATTTAATATTAATTTACTGTACTGACTAGCATTTTACATTCTATTTCCTTGAAAATTATACACAACTATGTGTGTATACATATATAATGAAAGAGAACTCATTCTACAGCCTTTTGTAAACAAGAGAGAACGTTCTTTGGATAGGAGACATTTTGGAGCAGTGCTTCTTGTGGCATTATATTGTGACACGATAGTTGAATGCTACAATTATGAAAAAAACACTACAAACTGAACAAACATTTTACAGTTTTCTGTGTGACATGGCTATTTATGGACAACGTTAATTTTAATGAGTGATTCTGTCATGGAAAATAAACATGTTTACATGGTTCAATAAATAAGTCTGTTGATTAACCAATTCTGACAGATTTTAACCTCTAATGTTTTAATCCTCTGCCACTACCAATGGTGCAATTTCTGCTAAGCTAAATATTTAAATTTGAAAGAATAATTTCTGTTTGCATCATCTGGAATAAACCTTTACGGATCACCTTTTGCAAATTACAACACATTAAAAATTTATAAAACAAATTTGGAAACATGTATTCCAACTGCTAGTTTATATAATTCAAATGAATTAATTTTGTATTTTTTATACAGGAACACATTATACATTTTAATTACCAACTAAAAAAACCCCACCATCTCCAAGAATGCAGCAATGTTAAAAATACTTACAGATTCTTATCAGTGATATGTGAGAATTTGTATGCATACTAAAATGCATTGGTCTAAGTCCTTCATTCTGATAAGACTAGTAAATTTTCTCCCATTTTCCAATTCTCAATTTGAGTCAAAAAAAAACCAACAACCAAATATTTGTCTATAGTCTACCATATTATATCTGCTACCAGCAGTAGGCATGCGAACACTGAGATTTTTATTATTGAAAACACAAAATAAACCTAATCAATAGAAGTACAGGTTTGACTTATTAGAACACAGCCACTGTCATAAGGGTTAAAGATGAAATCTTAAGCCCACTGAAACTGCGAAGATCCTTTACCACTTTGAAAACCTTGAAAATCAATTAAATTTTCTGATCCTTTAATGTGTTCCTTCGTCCATTCTAAGAACTCAGTTATAAGGTTTATTTCACTCTTGTGAATCCTACTGAGTTGCATAAGTTCCCTTCTACAAGAAGGCAAATTCACTTTAAAGTATTTGTAGTGACCAAGTTTTGGTCTTTTCAGGGAGAATTCCTCTCTCAGAGCAGCAACAATTCCAGAAGTCATACTTCTGTTTCTATTTTCTTACCATTATCATAGTAACCCAAGCTAACAAGACAGATGCTAAAACATTTTAGAAAGCACTCCACCTACTTATTCTTAACACCTTACTGCTATAGCCTTAAAATGTTCTTATATTTTATTAGGCACTTTCTTACCACTTAGTAAGGTAAATGTTACTCAGATTTTCATATTCATATTTTAGGTTTTGTAAACATGCTCATATCAACAACAACAACAAAAACCAAACAATATAAGGAACAAAGTAAAGCTATTCTTCAATATTCAGGAAAAGGCTTCTCAGGATCTCAAACTACATAACAAGAAATAATTTTAAACATATCTAAAATTGGAAAAATGAGTGATTCTAGATACCCATGTTCTGCCAGTACTTGAGGCTCCCACTCAGGAAGGGAGTTTGTTGCTGCTGTTAGCTGTGTTCTGCACTAGCACACAACAGCAACGTCTGGGTTTTTTTCTTAGCACCTGTGGAAGTTAACTTGGTGCACAGGTAGCACTGTGACCTTTCAACTGAGAAAATATTTTGTAGAGCTGAAATCATGAATAGAAAGATGCAGAGACAATTGTGAACACTCATGTTGACAGAGCAGTTAATCTTATTATATATATTATATAAACCTTCAACTGTATATCAGTCAACTAAACAGGTATAGAAACCAACCACCTCTTTTCACCTGGTAGGCTATTTTTTGAGGCAAGCTTACTGCAAATTATTGTTTCCTCTCCTTACTAAACTAAATTTTCAATTTTTCTTTTTACTGCAGCATGCTTTAGAACTATAAAACCTACTGAAGATTTATCTAGTACAAGAAAAACTACTTCTTTTAAGGCTCATTAAGCACTACTTTGAAGATTGACAGTCCTGCTCACCAGGTTACAACTGAATGATGCTGTTCATATACTATTTTGACTTGGGAGTTGAATAAAGTTCTTTAGCTATTCTTGGCTTTCCTGCACAGAAAATTCAAGCACCGCAGTCCCACAAAAACTGCAAATGTATAATAATGGACAGATTTTGCTTCTGAATAGCTACCAATCTATACTAAGCGGCCAAAGTATGGGTGAAGTGGGAATTTGGAGCAACAGTTATTCTTCTAAAGTAGCCCAATTTCCTCTACAAGGAACATACAACCAGCTGAAAACCAATCTCCACATACTCAATCATGCCTTGACAGGTGCCCAAAGAAGAAATAAACTAAAATGCAGGCTCCTTTTGTGACAGAGGGTTCTGCATTATCCCCACATATAAAAACTTGCAGTTTGGGTACTGGGAGTTACACATGTAATTGGTGAGAATGGTCATTAAGTAGATGTGTGTGAATTTCTGTGACAGCTTTCTGATTTCATGTTTGGGAACTGCAGTATTCTGAATCCATGAAGTTGACAGTAATTGCTTAATTTGTGTATAGGCATTTTCTTGTAAATTTAAGCTGGTTGCCTGAGATATTATTTATATTATAGTCAGGATATTACTTTGTGAAAAAAATTTTTGTTCCTCTTTTCCATGTACTTCATAGCTGTATGCTACTGTTACACCCTTCTCAGTTGCCTCTCTCCCAGGTCATAGTGCACCAGTATGTTTAATCTCACCTGAAATGGAAACCTTTCCACAATTAACATCTTCATTACCCTGCTGTGCAACTTCCCTATTTTTAATTTAGGACTTTTCAAGATAGTGTTGCTCATGAACTTGCAATTGCATACTGATCTTTCCTCCCTTGTTCTTGATTCCATTTCCCTTCTGAAATTCAAGTAAGAGCAGCTAAACAGTCTGTTGATGTTTTTGGACAACTGCCTGTAATGGCTCCATGAAGGCGGGTTTGGTTTCCCTCAAGTAATAACAACAGCTGATTTACAGACTGATTAGTACAATATTTTTTTTATCAAGCTTACTTTTACCATGATTTTTTTCCCCCCTCCTTTGTTAAATACATTATTCTAGAGGTGCTGCCACCTCGCTGATGAACTCGACCTTGGCCAGCAGCGGGTCCATCTTAGAGTCACCTCTAAAATTAGGCTTAAGGGTTGCATGACTCAAAAGAAATACCATTGAGAAAGTGTGTGTTGTTTCTGCATTATTAATATAATATTTTAAGGTTCCCATAGTCTGCTAACTTTGCAGTTTTCCTAGTAGTTTAACTTCATGATTAGATTAAAAATGATAAGATATCAAAACCGTAATTTTTCTTTCGAGTTCTCAGTGTCATGTCCACTTTTTTCATGATCCAGCCTTAAGTCTTTATTATGTACACAAGGTCTCAACACTAACAGAATTTACTTTATGACACAATGAAACAGTTTTCTCCTTCAGAACTGTGGCATTCGGAAAAAAAACCTCCAGCTAAAAAGATCAAAGCAATTCTGCCTGTAATTCACCACTCCCTTGAAGCTTACAATTCACACAGAGTTTGAAAATGCATCCTCTGGAAGAGACAGGAAATCCCTTGCTAAGGCCACAGCCAGAATCCCATTTCGGGAGACACCCAGATGGCCTAAATTACTCCCTGCTCAGTGACACAAACACATCTTGGTATTTTATTTGAGTTAAATACTGGAGGCTATTTAATAGAGGAACAGATATAAGCAATCTTACTTTTCTGTGTAGCTCTGTTTTGCATGAAACCAGGCCTTAAAACCCAGGCTGAAATAAATGGCTTCACATTTAGGAGTTGCCTTCACAGCTAAGGGTCCCTCTGGTAAATCTGAAGAATGAAAATTAGAAGCACTTTTGAATGCCTCTCTTATGAAAACAACTCATAGAAAACTAAGAAACTCAAAACAAGGAAAAATATCTGAAACAAAGAAAACAATTATGAAGCAGCAAGGAAAAGTCATTCAAAATCAATTAAAGGAAGGTTAAATAAAAAAACCATGGAAAGTCAATGTTCACATTAGTGTTGTAAGGGTAATGTTCTAGAACAATTGAACGCAATTTAAAAAAAAAAATCTAGTCCCAAAAGCTAGCTGCTTTCAAGTGAGCAAAGTGTTACAATAGATTTTGACAGTGCCTGACACAGAACGTTGAAGAACCACATTTGACTTAAATAATAAACCCATGTAACACAAGAAGAAGTGAAGATTGAATAAATATTATGGCTCCATTTCTGCAGTGACCTCCATGCAAGCAGACACCTGCCACAGTTCTGGTGTCAATTCTGCTCCCCAATGGCTCATGGCTCTGATAGAATTGGGCATTATTAACCTCTCTTCCAAAAGAAATCTTTTTTTCTTTATCACTTACATTAGGACACTTGGAATATGAAAAAGCCATTAAATCAAATAGGCAGAACACTAATACATCACATCTACATGCATAATTTTAATAACTTGTTCTCACACGAGAGGGTTTTAAAAAAAAAAAAAAAAAAGAATCACAAAAAAACCCCACCACACAGCATGCAATTTCAAATTCTTGAAATTACAGGGAACCAAGTATTATACTTATGAAAAGACCTTAGAGCAAACTGTAAGTTATGAAAACCACAACATGAAGAGTTATTATTAAAGAGGCTGACTTTTAAAAACAAATCATTGCATACAACAGCATATTGTTATGTTCCCATTATATTTGATGTCTTGCACACAACAACAATGTAAGTGCACTCAACTACTGTTCCCGTCTGGTGTGGATTTGGCTGTGTTCCTATTGAACACCTGAAAAGGCTTTCAAAAGACACTGAAAGGAAATCAAGTCAAATAGGATGTACTGTTCTAGGCACAAAACAGTTACACAGTTTCTCAAACAAAGCCTACTTGAGGCAGGAATCCTTTTATATTCAAGTAAAATACTGCTCATAAATTCAAATCACACATCTGCAACTGATTCAATGCAGTCATTGTCTTGAACACCTCACTGGCACACAGAATAGTATGGATGAAGTTTAGCTTAAATAAGGTACCACATGGAAGCATCAATCAATCAATAGCCTACTGCTAATCCATCCCTGCAAGAACTCCTTCTATCCTTTTCTGCAACTCCTGGGTTCCACTTTGATGGAGGGAATAACAGGTCTGCTTTAATACATCCAAAATCAATCTGATAGGCAAGGGAACACAAAAAGGGGTTGATGTCCTCATAATACCCATAAAAAGGTATTATGGGTGTTCCCAACCACATGTGCTGGTTTCAGCTGGGGTAGAGTTAGATTTCTTCACAGTGGCTGGCATGGGGGTGTGTTTTGGTTTTGTTCTGAGCACAGGGTTGATAACATAGAGATGTTTCTGTTATTGCTGAGCAGGGTTTACAAAGGGCCAAGGCTTCTTCTGTTTCCCATATTGCCATGTTGGCAGGCAAGATGGGGTGCTTGGGGGGTTGGGAGGAAACACAGCCAGGACAGGTGAATCAAAGGGATATTCCAGACCATATGACATCACGCTCCGTATATAAGTTTGGGGAAAGAAGGAGGAAGTGGGGGATATTTGGAGTGATGACATTTGTCTTCCCAAGCCACCCTGATGTGTGATAGGGCCCTGCTCTCCTGGAGATGACTGAACACCTGCCTAACCATGGGAAGCAGGGAATCAGTTCCTTGTTTTGTTCTGCTAGTGTGTGAAGCTGTGGCTTTCCCTATTAAACTCTCCTCATCTCAACCCATGAATTTTCCATCTTTTACCCTTCAGATTCTCTCCCTGATCCCACTGGTGGGAGAGTAAGCAAGTGGCTGCCTGGGGTTTGGCTGCTGCCTGGGGTGAAACCACAACTCTGCAGTAAAAACAAACCATCCAAAAGGAGGAAGTGTCACATTCTGTAAGGAGACTGCAGCTTGGGGTTATGAAGAGCAAAAGTCTTCCCTACTTCTGAGCTTACTGCACTGGTAAGAAAAAGCTCACAGGGTTCCAAGGTTTTTTCAAGACCTACACACATCAAAGCCTCAAAATATAAGAAGGAAGGAGGGAGAATTTCACCTCCCAACACTCACACTTCAACAATGCCTACTGTAAAATCCCAAATAGCTGGTGTCCCCCAATCTTACTATGCAGGATTGTTAGGGAAGAGGTTTAGAAGGTCTCCTACTGAATCAACAGCTGGTTTGTGTTCTTTTCAGAGATTTGTCCCAAACATTTGCCATTTTCCTCTTAGTCCTGAAATGGCTTAATATTCAAAATGACAGAACATGGAGCCTCATGCTGAAAAGCCTTCTGTATATATCATTATAAATACATGAAGTGGGGCTCATTCCCTAAGTTTTACTATGAATTCATTATTACTTATTAAATCCTCTGTTGGATCAAGCCAATAGTTCAGCTAACCCAGCTCTGTCAGCAGAGGGGGACACCGGTGAAAGCACACCAACTCAACCTCTATTCAACCTCTTTTCTTCTATATTCAACTCCTCAGCTGGAAGTGTTCAAAAACTAAGTAAACACAGCACTTCACAATACGGCTTAACGTGTATGGTGTTGTTCAGTCATAAGCTGCACTTGATCTCTGAGGTCTTTTCCAAACTTAATGATTTTATCATGCACTAGAAGGTATATCCCTGCCTAGGCCTTTTGGTATCCTCCTGTACCTGTTGCCCACAAATTCATCTAATCATTTTTTGAACATGCTGGTATCATTTCCCACAAACATCCTGCGGCAGCAACTTCCAGAAGGGCACAAACCAGTGTAAGCAAGTACCTTTTTTCCCCCCCTCTGTTTTATGTATCTCTGTTCATTTCATCAGATAGTCCTAGTACTTGCATTATTTCCCAATCAGTTCTGCATTTGCCCGACCACAAATGATTTTTTAAAAAAAACTTTAGTCCTATCCCTCCCTCACTTCAGAATAAAATGTTCATGCTCCTCTCTTCGTTGGCAGCTACTCCACATGCTTGATAATATTACCAGCTTTTTCTCTACATTTTTTCTAATTTCACTACCTCTTTCTTGAGATTAAGAGGACACAACTGCACACTGCTCTCGAGAGAATGTTGCATGAGTTCTTTAATATTCCTAGAAAAAAATATGGCCTACATTTTCTTTAAGGAAAAGAATCCAAGGAAAACCAACAAAAACCCCCATCACTTTCCAAAATGTAATCTAACTTGACTACTGTTGTCACTGATTGTCACTGATAATTGGGACAAAAGAATCAGAATTCATCTGAACCATATGAGAGAAGAAAAGGTTACTTTAGCTAGATTGCTTTCTTCCTTCCAATTCCTAGTAGACTCTATGGTTTGGGACAAAGGAGAATACTAGTCTTAAAAAGAACAGTAAGATTTACTTTTGTTAGTGAAAAAGTTAAAGATATTTAACACAACTTCTCTAAAAGTATGTAACCTTGAGAAAATCCAAACCCTCTCAGCCATTTCAGTTCTACCAATAAGGCTCAAACCAAGATACTGCATATAAACTATTTTTCAGAATACATCCTGCACAATAAAATTCTAAAATTTGTTCTTTTTAGAACTTGTCACTTTTTGATGTATGAAGAAGATGCAGTTTTGTAATCACTTACATTTTCCACTTACTATGAGATTTAAAAGAATACATCTCATGCTTTATGCAATAAACAGTATTTGAAGTGGTATTGTATGCAACTACCACAAGTGTTCCCTTATAAAGTTCTATAGCAAATGGCTTTCTGTGTTTATTATATGTCCTAAAAAGATAATCAAATAGATTGCATGGGGATAGAATCAACATTACTAAGCCACAACAGGTAATAAAGCAGAAAGTCATTACACTGGTTGTCTGCGATACAATATATTTTCATCAGGCAGGCACATACAGTAACAGATCAGTTGTCTGTTTCTTTATTCTTATTTCATGAAGAAGAGGGGCTCTCTAAACAAAACTGCATACACAAAAAGTAAGGCCCATCGAACTTCATAGCTGCATTGAAGATTACTCAGCGAACACAATGGAAACAGCAACCAAAGAGTCCTGACTAACCTACAAAAAAAAAAAAATCTAAAACGACTTCATCAAGGCTTTTCTTACCTTGAAAAACAGTGATATATGGTTATGTTTTTTACTAATATCAAGAAAGCATGAGAAGATATAATTGTCCTTAATATTGGTATTTCATGTGGCTGCACAAAATTTTGTCTACAGAAGTGGTGGATAATAGCTTATGCCAAGTGAGTATTGTAATCCCTTTCAAAAACTGAAGGTACTCACTGCTCTAATCATATGCACAGACATTATAAATCTGTTTACTTCTCATTCTTGTAACTACTATAACGAAGTTTCATTTTTATGGTGCTTGAAATCACATAAGTCCATAGAATACTTTACGGGCACACGTTTTCGGCATATTTCAAGTATTACTATCCTGCAGGTGATAAAAGGCAGCAATCACCCTTTAACAGATGGGAAACTAAAAAAGATCAAGTAGCTTTTTCCTAGTCATAGAGACCAAATTATCCTCATTTACAGCATATCAAATCAGAGTTACTTCACTAGATTAAAGCAGTTCATCTTAACATATCTGGGCTAGCTATAACTATTTATTCTACCTCTTTCTATTACATTCACAAACAATGGAACTGAACCGACCATAAAAGAGATTCAGTAAAAACTTAATATAGACAAAACAGCCATTAGAAAATTAAAATTTAAAAAAAAAAAAAAAAAGGAGCTCACTTGGCCTTTTGCTTTGGCCAATTTGGTAGTGTTTTGGGAAAGAAATGCTATACCAGTAGTTTATGCACGCATAACTTCTGGTGCCTTCAAACACAGAAAGTGTACCCACTTACATTTGTGGTAATGTGACCCATGTTTAACAAAAACAAACTCCTGGCTCTCATAGCTGCAATATTGGAGCAAAACAGATTGATTCAACAGCACAAAAAGGCAATGATGAGTCTGCTTTTTTGTTTTTGTTTTTTTTTGGTTTGTTTTGTTTTGTTTTTTTTTTGTTGTTGTTTTTTTTTTTTTTAATAGCATGAGTTCATCAAGATCTGTGAGGTAACTTCCAAGTTTCCAGATCAGACTTTGAAGAAATCATGAAGAAAAAACAGGTCAGACCTAGACGCTTTCCTGCAAACTTCATTGATGTGTGAGATTTTTGTTCTCTTTTCCACACGTTAAAAACCAACAGCAAATAATATTCAATATCACAGCTGACTATGAACACACTCAAGCATAAAACCGAGAACATACCCTTGAAGGCTGCCACGAAATTCACGTTTCTTCAATAAATTTGTGGCTCATTTTTATTAATATAAACATGATCTAATTAAACTCATAGAAGATTAAATACTGTTCTCTTCAGTCCTCCATGTTATTCATGCTTATGCTCTGGGCCTCTCACTGTCACATATTTAAACAAAATAAGAGTCTCTGAAGAGAGAGTAACAAACCATAAGATGTATGCTGTCACATGAACTCTGTAACTTCTCCAGAGGTTACAGAGGTTCCTCCTCCAGAGGAACTCCACAGTTCCACCCCAGTGCAAAGCACAAAACACCAAGCTGAGCAACCAAACTGAAGTAATTCAGCCTCCTTTGGATTTGAACCCTGAATTTCCACTCAAAAACCCAACAATTGCTCCTGTGAACTCTTCCACCTCAACACACCTTCGCTCTCACTAACTCCCGTGTCTTGGCTGTTCCACCACTTGTAATCACACCTTGAACTGCAGTAACAGCTGCCTGCCACAGTTAATTTAAAAATACAGATGTGCTAAAGCCTCATTGAATCATGGATTTGATTAGCCAGCAGCAAATACAGCCAACAACTATGATCTCTGCTAAACCTAATTGGAGTATTTAATTTCTCTCAAGTTTATGCCAGTTCACAAGGTGACCAAAAACCCAAGCAAGTCATGAAGGGGAAATGAATCAAATGGCTGAATTGCATAAAAACTTCAGTCCCAGAGTCATGGGAAGATGAGATTAAAGAAGGAAAAAAATCCAACAGAACTAATGAATCTTTTTAGAAGGAAAAAAAAATTACCTGGAAAGCTGATCTCTGGCAAACTCACTATAAGGAAGCCTGAACACTATCAAAACAAGAAAAAAAACCAACCAAAACAAAAAATGTCTGTATTATGGACAGCCAAATATTTTTCTTCCATTTAGTATTTCTGCTTGCTTACTGAATTTGTCTTTATGAGCTACAACCTGAGCACAAGCACTTAATGAAAAGACTCTCAGGAAACTCACACACACATATAAAACAAATTGCATCATGTTGTATCCTTGCAAGTAAAATCCACACAACCAAAAAACAATGAAAACCACACAAAAAGCAACTAAGCAAAGTCAGAAAATTCTACCTCCTCCATCTTCTGGCAAAATATAATTTATAGTTACTTCTCATTAACACAGATGCTATTAAAATAAAAAAAAAAAGGGTAGAAAAGCCTGTCATTGTATGAAAACTTCCATTTCAGGAAGCTAGGACTCAATTCCCAGCACAAACTCACATATAATTCAACACTAGATCAGCTTCTCAAATGTAGTTTATAGCATTATGACTAAGGGGTAGTTGAATTGATTTTCAATTCAAGTGAGAAATCAAGTTAACCTCAACCTCCCAGAAGACAAGTACAGTCTAGTAAAGTAGGAGAAAAATATCTAAAGGCTTCTGTGGTTAGCAAAAAGCCTAGCTGCTAATGCAGAAAAAAAAAAAAAAAAAATCACTATAAAAGTACAATCTTCCTTCCAAAGACTCTACAAAGGTCATATTTTCCACGATGGGAGTGTCCTTTCCTACCTGATGAGGATCCAGCCACAATTTACCTGCCACTTTCAGACATTATAATGTAATAATAGTGTAATAATAACAACAGTAATAAGTATTTATGAATATATATATATAATAATTTAGGTGAAGCAGAAACAATAGGTTTCCTCCTGACTTCTCACAGTCCAACCACTTCCATCCTTGATGGGCCACCTCAACAGAACCACATCATATTGATCTGACTTCTCAGGCAGTGCAATGTCCTCAGCAGCATCACCAACACAGCCACATATGTGTCACACCCTAACTGCAATTCAATGGCCCTGCTCAATTTTGCATTGAAACTCAGCCAAAAAAAAAACCAAAAAAAACCCAACCAACCAACCAAACAAACAAAAAAAAAAAACCAACCAACCAAAAAAAAAACCAACAACAAAAACCACAGAATATTAGTGTTTTCCACGCATTCAATACGATTGTGGTAACAAAAGTGTGGCTGCAGAACAAACAAAGTGAAAACTAATAGATTAAAATAATTTTCTTGAAAAACACATCAAAACTACCCTTTTGATACAACCTATCCCAGGGAGTAAAAGATGTAGTACAAACTTTTTTCTCCTGTATCTCCTCATCTCTTAGGAAGAACAGCATTGACATTGAACAGGAACTTCAATTAAAGGTCTAATTTACTTAAGAAGTGTTACAGCCACACTGAAAAATTGTAGGTATTTCTATGTAAAATTATATACGTAGAATAAATCCTCTTGATTTTCATACTGGCTAGACACGAGTATGAAAACCCTTTGAAGGCCAGGCTATTCAAAATATTAAGGTTCAGAAAAATTCAAAAGTATTAGTGAGCTTTCCAATCTATTATTACTATTCCTGTTATTTACGTAAGGGTTTTACCTCTCTTGAGAAAATAAAAGCCAGACTGTGGCCAAATCACTTAACATCTCCCATGTTGGAAGGTTAAACCTCTGCTCAAAATCGAGGTTTCCACATTGAAAAAGAGGAGGAAAAAGTCAGCTATGAAGAGGACTTGGACTATCAGTAAAATATCTCTGCAGAATTAGCTGAATGTTTCACAAAAACACGCTCTTGAAGACTGAAGTTTCGAACAGAAAAATAAAGCAGACAAAGAGGCTGAGATGAATACACCCTCCTCAGGGAGTCTACAACCACAGACCCTAACTTGAAAATAATTGCTGTCTATTGAAAAGCTTCCTAATTTGCCTGACACACTCTAAAACTCAGGAATAAATGTTATCTTTACTTATAAAATCATCAACCAATCCAAAGTGTTTCTTATTATTTGACAGCAATTAAGACTTGAGATTGTCCACGAATGAACAAGAGCTTTATAAATGAACAACACGCTGAGTGTAAATGTTTTAAAGGAGTGTTCTGGGAAAGATCGAGTAACACATTCTGGTTCAAAGTGGAAAAATGGGTTAATTATTGAGAAAACACTGTAAAGCACCACTCCTTTTGTATGCACTTATATAAATTGTTTTTTCAATGGTGTACTTTCTTCCTGAAATGAGCATGATCTCTGCTAAAATCAAAGACAGTTTCTTGAAAGAATTGTCATGTTGCCTACCACATAACAAATAAAAATCTCACAGTGCAAGAAAATATTTTTGACCTTTACCTATCTTTTGAGACTGATAAAACACTACAAACACCGCATCACTGTGTTCTTGGTAAGGATTGGCAGCTCACATTTTTTAGGTAAATGTACTAATTTATTAAAGCTAGGAGAAATTAGAGAAGAATATAAACCAACATCATTAATCATCTAAATGCTACCCTCCTCGCCTCTAGTATCAACTCTAGAAATCCAATCACAGAATATAATAATTTACCATAAAAAAACCACAAAAACCAACACACATCAAAAAGCCTGATATGGAACTGAATCACATTAAAAGCTCTATTAATTCATGGTACATTTCAATGTTGGAAATATATTTAGACTTTGGGATTTTGATGGTTTTTTTGATGGGGTTAACTGCTTCATAAATGCATAGTAATGACTCAGAACAACTGACATATGCTCTCAAATTCGGGAAATAAGCCTCTATCACCCTATTTTTCCTCTTAGGGAAGACTAAAAGGCATATTGATACACCATCACTCATTGATCAACATTGTCTGAAATTATTTCTTTGCTTGCACAACACCTACAGCAAAGTTACAAGCAAGCCAGTACTTGTGGGCACTTTATTTGCATTTGTATTTGATTGCTGTTAAAGAGGCTAAAATCACACGCACTGATTATACATGAGCAGATGTCTTATCTTTAAATTACAAGTTATAATGACAGTCAACCTGAAATTGTATCCTAAAATTGAAGCACAGAAAGCTCACTGAAATGGACAGATGAACACAGCATTCAGTGTGTTACCTGATAGTTTATTTCACATCAATATATTCTGTTAGGAATCTTGGCAAACACTATCAACAGAAACATGTACAAAAAAACCAAGATATATTCTGAGGTTCGACTTGAAAAATTAATGTTTGAACTGCTATGAAAAGTTCTGACGCATTTTTCTTCACTCTTGCCTAAGGATATCTTCTACTACAAACTCCTTGTTTGTTTTGAAACAAGAGGCAGGAATTCTTGGTTTTGCCTGAATTTTTTTGCTACATCTACAGCAAGTACACAAACCTTGCTCCTCCTATTTGCAAATACACTTATTTCATTAAATGCATCATCAGCACTGTACCACTTCCGTGCATTCCTCTGGGATTATACAAATCTGGCAAGTCTGCTTCACCACTTTTGTTGACAGTACAACTCTATGGAAAAGTACACAACCGTAGAACTGATTGTTTCTGTGCCATTTCTCCAGTCAGCTTCGCAGGACATCTCCTTACATGAAGCCCTTAGAAGCTGCTTAGGATAAAAAAGCACTCCCTCACCTCGAGTTGTTTTAGACAAATATAAACACAAACTCTAACTCCGGGGACTTCTCTCCGAGCAGCCTGATTGTCATCCATTGAATCTCTTGCTGTGATAAGACAATTTCAGTTCAACATTGTAAGTCAGGTCCTCTAAAACACGGAGCTGATGTCCATTGTGAGCCACGCAAGAACTTGTGTACCTTCATAAGGAAGTACTGTGACGCTCAGCAGCAACATGGAAATGTAGTGGAAGCAGGATGTCATCTCCCACCTTTGCAACTCCTTTACAGCTACAAGTGTCTGATAACAGTTTCAGCTACCTCATTTTCATCTCTGTGTGATATAGCCTACAGGACTTAAAAACAGTAAGAGAAAGTTATATACTTTCTCATCAAAAAAGTATTTTTATCAAAATTGGTTTTGTTCAGAACAGTTGGAAGACATTTTCCATCTTGCTAAGTTTCAAAACACTTGACTGCGATTTTTCCATTTTACTAAAACTATTTTTCTGTTTTTCTGTTTGAATTTTGATGTATTTCAATCTATAATGGTTTGATTTTTTTAAAATCAAATAGGAATAATTCAACATCAGTTAAGCAAAAAGACTTCAATACACTCAAAACTAAATTATTGAAGTATTATTTCTGTGGTAAACAAGATTTTTGCCCTGAATTTGAGTGACAATTAAAAATCAGGATCTCCTATGGAACAGATATTATTCTCCAACTCATTTTGCAAGGAGAAAACAACCAAGGAGAAAATAGTGAGTTCCTTCTCTGCCCTCTTAAATCTGCTTCCCAGTCATTCACTCCTATCATCTAAATGCCATCTCTGACTATGCTCTCTAGATTCTCTGAGCCTCCCAGGAGCATGCACATTTTACAAACTGCTTTTTCATCTGTGGCAATGCTCTTCTGAGATTCCTGCAGCTGAATTGCCCCATCACAGCCTTTTGTTTCCCCATCCTTAGTTAATACATAACACAACAATTCTGCCATCTTACAGAAGTTACATAAAATCACTTGGGCTACAGCTGAAAGATTTCATCATAAAGGATCCAAGAGAGTGAAACATCATCTGTACTTGACCTAAAAAAAACAAACAAAAAGAAAAAAAAAAAAAAAACAAACTTAAAAAACCAAAACAAAACCCACCAAAACAGACAAACAAAACAAACCTAAACAAAACAAACAAGTCAAAACCACTAACAAATAAAACACCACAAGATAAAACAGAGTATATTAAAGTCATAGCATGGAAGTTGACACTTGCATGTGTAAACACATCATTTTATTTACAAGCACAATGCCAGGCAGAAACAAGCACTTGTCCTGCTCTTCCTTTGGAGAGCACGAAAAACACCGGTTTACATTAAAGGGTGCCAAACAAACATACACACAACAACAACAAAAGCTAAATAATAAATGATCCAGGACTTCCCTCAGTTCTTGGAGAAAGCCATGGTTCAGTTGCTCTGTCCAAGGTTTGTGAAGGAGAGGGCGTGGACTCAAGGAGCAAACAAATCCCCCTGCACATCGACAGGCTGCCGAAGGGTGATGCAGAGCCACACTCTGCCAGCCTGCAGCACAGCCTGGCTTCTCTCCCAGCCCCACCCGAAACCTCCTTGTGCAAGCTGCCAGTCAGCCCTGCCCAACCATCCCAGGCAGGAACCCCCAGGTACAGCCAGGGCTGTTAACAGCAGTCCGGGGAAGACTGGTGGCTGCTTCCCACAACCTTGAGATGCACAATTCTCTGGATTCCCCAGCAGCACACAAGGAAAGGGGTTGAATCTCCCCAAACACACACTAACGGCAGAATATTTTTAGGTCTTTGTGGTGATGACTTGGAGAACGCTGGTGTGACCCTTCAGAGTTCAGAACCGTAGTGCGTGACGGTGGCAACACCAAAGTCACAACAGATCTCATTTCAGGAGGCTTCAGTAGCCAAACCATCCGCGTTTAATACTTAATCTTACTATAATCAGCAGTTCACTCTTCAATCACAGTGAGTGCCCTTAATTTGGTTTATGTACATCTGCATGTAACTTAAGACATTTTTATAATTGAAAGTCCAGAAAGGACCACCAGATCTGTCCACTCTGAACTCCTAGAGACAACAGGGCATTGCTTCACGTAAAGAATGTCAATCCAGGCCAAAATGACGGAAAAAAAAATAGGTACTTGGCCAGTTATATCTTTATCACAGCCCGATCACAGAGCAGAGCAAGGCTCCATCAGGCACCTCTCCTCTCAGTCTGAGAGCCCAGTGACCACATGGCAGCCGACCCCACTTTTTCTCTTGCTCATTCTGGTTCCTTCTCTTTTCCCATGCTACTTTTGACATAACTAAAGGTCAAAATTTCTTTTAGCTGGCTTTTAACTTGTTTTTGCTGTTGCTATGTAACCTGCTACCAGCCATTTCCATTTTCTGCCTGTGCAGTGGACAGAACACCTGATGCTTTGTACCTAACCAGTTAAGAGCTAGACCCACCCTGGGGTGCCAGGCAAGAAAAGGCTTTCCCAAGCCTGAACAGCTCCGAGCGGTGCAGGCTGAAACATCAGCACGTTGTGTGTTTGGGAGCTATTACTGAGTTTCACTCCCTCCTCCCTCGGGCTGCTTGAAAAGCAAAAGGCCAGTGCCTTGCAGCCTTGCTGCCAGGTGCCATCAAAGCAGAATTCAAACTCAATTACTCACCCTAAGTCCTTACATCGTCTTGCACCCACGTGCAGCTTTTTACAGGTGCCACTTTTCTATTTCGTTTTTCTTCTGAGGACATACAAATCCAGTGACTTTGCACCAGGCACTCCGACATGGAGCTTCACTGGGGATAAAGAGACGTATTGTACCAACCCCAGACACAGCCTTCCTGCTGCAGATCCACTCCCACCAGCCATAGCAGCCCGTGGTTCTAAGGCAGGCAGTGGTCACCTCACCCCACTCCTGCTTCTGGGCACCCCAAACCTCCCCCCGCGCTGCACTCCACAGCCCTGGCTCTGCAAGTCGCTGTATCTTGCAGGTTTGAGCTCTGAAAAGCAAGCCTACCACTCACACTTCAACAGGAGAAAAACCTTTACACCTTTTCACCTGTGCAGAAAAACACCATCTGCTGTCTGATCTCAGCATACATTGACTCTCTTCATCCCTCCTTTAAAGCACTGACAGCACAGAAATGCACACATCTTCCATTTTCTGTATGGAGGATTTTCTTTCCTGGTATTCTGAGCTCATCTCCAGTAGTAAATTGGTATTTATATGTATTAAATAAAGGAAGCGTTCAATGTAGGATTCAAGAGAGGAGCTTGCTGTTAGCAGATACTTAGCTTGACACTTTGGGCAAGTCACTTAATCTCCCCCTTGAATCCAAGTCATCCACACAACACACAGGAACCCTTTCAATACCTCAAGTGGTGTTTGAGCCCACTGTACAAAGATAATTTACCTTGCAGGTCATGCTAAAAAAAAACAACAAACAAACAAAAAAAATCAATCAAAAATGAAAGAATTAGTGAATAAGGGAATACATTAGATTTCTGCCTATTTTCAAGAAATAAGAAAAAAAAGACTGTTTTCAGTGTTCTAGTATCCCAATTTATGGAGTAAGAACCTCAAAATGTCTTCAGCACTGAAAATTTTACAGCGTAATTGACCAATTCAGGATTCATGGTGAGCACTGAATATATCTTAGCAGCCACTACCACACATTTCACACAGCAATAAAAACATTTCTTCATCAGTCACTGAAGTGAGAGAGGAATATTCTTATACATATTCACATTTGTGGGCATTTTACAATACTAAGTAGTCCCTGAATGAAGCAATTTGCATACATTTACTCAGGCAGATATCATGGCCAACCATTGCCAACAGAAGCAGCTGATGATGTCTTCTGTCAATTAATTTTTGTTATAAATTCTCATGGGATTATAAAATCCAATATTCACAAAAGCTTCTAAACTGGAGTCAGAATTTCCATTTACCAGCCTTAATCTCTGTTCAGAGCTGTTCCTCAGACAGCTTTGTACGCCTTCCTCCTCAGCTGCCTAAGAGTGATCATCTTCAGACTTAATTAGATCACCACAGATCACACTGTGCTGGTGTAGGACTGCACAGACTGACTCAATGAAAACCTCTCTGCTACTTTTCATCCTTTCCCTCCCTTTTTTACAACTATGAACCTCTAAGCACTCCCTACATCTCATAGCAGACCATCTGATGCTTCTCAGGTAAAGACAAATGTGCTTAAGCAGGGTGTTATAACAAACTTTTTAGAGTCTATTCAACAATAAAAAAAAAAAAAATCTTTTAAATTAAGACTTGGTCTTCCCCATACCTTCTCAATGCTGGAGCAGTCCCCTTGCACTAACTTCCTCACCAGGAACCACAGCTCATTAGAGAAGCAAGAACTAAACGTGAAGTGTATGTTTCAAAGGCAAAAAAAATTAAAATCTCCTCACACTTAAAAAAGCACTAGCAAAATGACACTCCCAAACCAAGACAAAATCAAAACTCAAAAAAACCTAACCACAAGCCAAACTAATTTCCCAGTTTGTTTTTTTTTTTCTTTTTTGTAGTTTCTGTTGAAACAAAGTCCTTGTGATAACCATTAACTTGGATTTCAGTATAATGTGCAGAACATGTTTTGTACAAGTTTTTTGAAGTAATCTGGATACATTTCCCACACTGTGATCTCATCAGCAATTCCAACTTCACCCAGTATGGACAATGAAACCCCAACATTAGGAACCTGAAATGCTCTGGTAGTACTGATATCCAGCACAAGTGTTAAGCAGGAAAACTGAGTTATATTCAGCTTGGATGTAGAAATTCCTTAACTATCACATTGATCTTGGGTCTATATTTTCTGCAGAGTTCATTAGAGAAAAGAGCAACAAAGTTACTACATACAGAGGGACAGGACTACAGAAGAATTCAAATTCATTCTTTATAAAACAGTTATAGTTGCAAGAATCTGAAATTTGTTTACGTTTGCTCTACACCAAGAAGGAATGCAAGTCTGTTCACCTGGACATACAGTGTAAAGCCATTTAAGAAGATAATTTTTGTGAGGTGTATTATATACAGGTAATAACTGATTTTTTTAAATCCACAAAACTAAAGCAACACTTATAAAAACCAGCTTGATAGATGCTCCTGAAGTACTCTAAGTTCTTTGTCCAGTTAGGTTTATATGTGACTAAATAATATCAGCTTGCAGTCTGTACAAAGTCACTTAGAAAACCTTGTTTCTCTGAAGAAGTCAGTGTTCTGAACAAGGCAGGGAACACTTGTGGGAGGTTGAGAATCAAGGAAGTCACACACACTTGACTCATTTAGAACTTCAGCTGAGGCATGACAGAAGATACAATTTACCAGCGCTTCAGAAATCTGTCCTAGGAAGAATGGAGTGAGGTTCTGGATCCTTTTTCTGGTCATTTCTAGCACACCACCTTTTGAGATATTTCTCTAAGACAAAAAGCATGTAGGCATTTAATTTTTATGCTCCCAGTGCTCTCTGCCAATCTCATCATGAACTGTATTGAGCTTAGTGTGTCTTTTTTTCCTACTCCAAGCACTTCATTTTACTTCCATTTCTAAAGACATTTCTTTCAGAGGAGTTGCCTGCTGAACCAGCATCTGTTCTGAAGCGCAAGAGCAGCTGACAACCCCACCAAAATATGGCCTACATGGTTTGCACTTGGCTTTGCCCTTTGCTACAACAAGCCTCACAATTTTTCTCAAAGTCAGGTTGTTTCCAAAGGCAATAAGGACATAAGAAATACATCTCTGAACAGGAGACACAAGTGTATGTAAGATAACATGATAAGAGTTGCTTGGGAGCTAAAATCACTAACTTAGGAGGAAGAAGACTATGCATCAGACTGAAACACGCTTATTTTCAGCATGTTTTCCCCATAATACTTTAATTCTCACATAAAACCAACCAGGAATTCAGGATAGAGTACTGAAGTTATAGTAAGTATTTGGACTAAAGGAAACAAGAGGACTGAGCTCAAATCCTCCTGCAAAACATATACCAGATAAAAGTACATGAGCATCACTCACAAAACTACCAAAATGTCTCAGTTCCTTCTGCATGAGAATTTTCTTTCATGTGAGCTTCTTGGCAGGACTCGTTCTGCATGTGATTATCACATAACCACATCCAGGTTCACACAAGACAATTCTGACCTGAAAATCCCATGATAAAGGCAGGGCCCCAGATAATCCCCTGCCTCCACAAGACAGTAAATGCAGACCAGTGTTATGCTGACATGATCTGAGTAGCTTCTACACTGAACTCACACTACATGAGAATGGTTTGCAGGCTACAAAGAATAGTCTGGATCCATCCAAACTGATCTAAAAGCAAGCCAATACAAAATGCAACTAAACAGCGTGAAAAAAAAACCTACAAAGGGAGTTTCACAAAGGCAGCACTACCCAGCAGTTTTGTGTTATAACCTTCTTTTTTAAGGCATAGTGGAGAGACAGGTCAAAGGAAAAAATACAACAGCTGACTGTGCAAAAGTGTCACAACTTTGCAGACAAACATGCTTTGTTGGCTAATAATACACACTTCATCCTCCAGAGAGAATTGCTACCTGTGCAGAATCCTTGAGATTCAAGATCAGCCTAGGAGAAACTCAAACAGGGTCAGCAACAGCACATGCAGGAATCCAAAGGTCACAGCACACTGTTAACTGTGAAAAACACACACCTGTGGAAAGGGGATCTGCACAATCAAACAGCATTGAATTGGTGTATGCCAGAGTCCTCTCAAGGAATCCAAAGCAAAGTAATGCAGTCACAGCATGCCAGTCACAGGCCTAAAAACCCTGCCAAAAAAACATTTAAAAAATGCTAAAAATTTCAACTTCTAACTAATCATATTAACATAGTCATTAGATGCTGTCAATGGGTAATTAAATATATTTGCAGTTTTTGCAGCCTTAAGTGCAAAGAATGGGCATTTATCCAAGTAGCCAAATGTGCACAGGAGGAGGCATCAGCTTTTTCACAGAAATACCTTTCAGTAAAACTGTTTCATGCAGCCAATTAGCAGCAGCCAGTCCTTCTCACCACTCGTGTACTTTGCCACGAGTCCTTGAATCTTGTGCCATCTTCTAGAGAAATAAAAAGCTATTTGGATAGGTGGCTTGCTTTTAAAGCAAGCTGTTTAGATGAGGAGAAAAGAACCCAAACAGTGAATACAATATTTTCCATGTTTACAGAATGATACTGCAGTTCTTCACATTAAATAAGATGAACATACAAAAAAAAAGCACAATGATCATGTATTTTTACCACAATTGTTTTAAACTATTGTACATCAATTATGAAAAGCCTTAAAACATCAGTGTTCCTGCTTACTGCATACACCATACCTACTATTCTTGAGGAAAAAGATGAGATCTCCTTTCTATATGCACACAAGCTCTGCTGGGACTTCGGTTTTGTTTAAATGTGCATCTTTCTTTTCTCTGAAAATACTTTGTGATTGACTAACAGAAGCTGTTTTTATTGTGGCAATCAGAATATAGTCTTACTACAATGTTATGATCAGCATTTTGGTCTCATCTGGAGCTTCATGGCTTGCATAACTACTTTAAACTCTCACTGAAGTATCCATCTGAGGTGCATCAGTGTTTCTGCTTCATAGCAAATCTGACCAAAGTTAGTGTGAAGCTCTCAACACCGTATAATAAACTGAAAATGTTTTACATAAAGAGAAAGATTTATCCATACACCAAACCTTATTGGAAATATTTATCCAGTCAATGGCAAACACCTAGAAGGGAAAGAACAATGCCAGCAACTTGAAATACAGAAGTTCTGCCATACTTTAGCAAATTACTACAAAAAACAAGTCTCAACAGAACGATTGCTGAAAAGCTTTTCCTTTTTGCCTTTGACTGCAGAATGCCCCAACTCATTACTGAATCACATATAAAAAGAGTAATACTTACTTCAACATGAGACAAGAAATAATTACTGATGGGCTGTTCTCAGTAATAGCAAGAACAGCAAGGGAATATCTAAAATTGACATGCTTTGACTAAATAAAACTATTTCACCATCAAAATAGTAACCTAAATGTAATGCTACTTTGCCTCTAAAAATATGAAGGAAAAAGAAACAAGAGTACAAGAAGTGTAGGAAAATGTAATTGGTTCCATGGTATCAGAAAGGATTTGCTGAAAACCAGCCATGTATAAAAAGTAAAACAGCTTATACTCAAAGAGAAGAGACAATAAAAGAAAGAATATTCCACTTGTAGCGGCCCTTAACAGAGATTTTGATTGTATTTATTGGTCTAGTATGGGCATAAAGTTCTACGCCTCTGCCCTGAAATAAGTTTTGTCTGTAGGCATCTTGGACTCGTTCACTTTCTGTTTTCAACTAAAAGCATAGAAAACAAAATCTGTATTTGTTATGTGCTATCAGCAAGAGTCTTACATTTTTCTCTTCTGCTTTTAAGTATGTCTTGTTATGCAGAAAACCTGGAATTAAGGATTTTTAGATTCCACCAAAGAGCTTGAGGAAAACGTGACCATAAGCTATATTATCACTCTCAGAGCAGTTCTGAGTGAAAAAGCAGTTCAATAGTGGCATTATGCTTTTCATTTTAAGTCAACTACAATGACATTATTCCTGATAAACATACTGTGAATGAGGTAAGGAAAAAAAGTAGCCAAACCTGAAGCTTTTTGAGGCATTTCAGCATGTTTGTGCATCTCCTCCTGTTTTTTAAAGGTAATTCGTGGCTCGTAACAATGTTGTTCTCAACCCATGAGTTAGGTAATAGGTGTTAATTAAACTAGAAAAGAGTACTTCACTCTGAAGGGACCTTCTCATGCAATAGCCTGAGCACTTCACGGTGACCAAACATTAAAACACATTATAAAGGGCATTGTGCAAATGCCTCAAACACTGACAGCGATGGGCATTGACCACCAGTGTTTGGTCCATGGACTTCCAATCTAAGCAGCCACATTTTTACTTCAAGCTTGGAATATTATCTCAGCTTCTTCCCCACAGAGAAAATGGTCAATATTTATTTGGAGATTGAATTTACCAATTTTGAAACTTTGTCCATTTCACTTCCTCTTTCAGAAATCTCATATGAAAGTGGTGTGTAATATTATTTTTATGATGCCTTTATGAAAGATACTTAATTATTAGTACCAACTAAACTCTAATTTTCCTGATTTGTTTTCTCCACAAACATCATTAACAGCGAAGGATGCTAATGAAAATATCAATGTGCTAAAAAAAAAAGCAGACTGATATAAACAGCTTTACAACAATGTGACAGTGATATAGATTGCTTTGTCACACAGAACTAAGAGGAAAAAAAAAGCTATTTATCACAAATCAGAGCACATCATATATATTCATTTACTCACATAATAGTTGTCCAGGAGCCATAATATTGAAGGCCAACAGAGTAGAAAAACAAAACAAAACCAAACAACAACAATAACAACAAAAAAAACCCAAAAACAACAACAACAACAA
>VZTJ01003630.1:903538-966419 GCA_013397795.1 Orthonyx spaldingii
AAAAAAACACCACCAGGAAGTAAAAAAAAACCAACCAAAGGAGAAAGAGAACTTTAAGCAAAACTGGATTGTAAATACACCTATACCAGAGAATCACTCTGCCTCACTAAGTTAACTGAGGCCAAATGAGACAAGAGCAAAGAGAGCCCAGCTGATAAACACAACCATTCCCCCACAGACCTCTTCCCCAAGGGCCTTGCATCTCTTAAAATTTACTTTTCGTAAGAGGTGTTTTCTCTTTCCCTCATCTTGGCAAACTGGCAGTGTCTCAGTGAGTTTTCATCAACAACACACAGAACTGGTACACTGGAATTCACCGTTGAGATGCAGCCCAACCATCAACCTCACACTGCCAAGCCCAGCTCCACACCACATTCCCAAGCTGGATGTCTCAATGCCACAATTAATAATAATAACCAGGCTTTGCATTTCCTCTGTACCCCCTTCTCAAATGTGAGATGATGGCAAAATACCTTCATTTTACACTGTTAAGATATTATCTCATACCCAATATTTTGGTGCTTCCAAGTATTTCCTTTCTTGCAGCAATTTGGAAGAATAAAAGGTATCTTGATGGCTTACATCTTCACGTCTCCCTCCACCCTTATTTCGTTTCCTGCTGTCTCAAATTGAATTAAAAATTATTAACAACTCAAATTCTATCATCCTGACTGAAGTCTCCTTGGATTAAGTTCAGCAGAAGTAACAGCCTTTAGCAACCTATTTCCTTGGCAGTCTGAGGCTTAGATTCTCCTGGCACTTGCTGATATTAATCATGATGGCTGATCTCTTTGAACCCTTCTGTTCACTATCCTTTACTAAAAAACCCTCTTCCATCTCCCTGTGATTTTATAGATTAGGCTGGTTGATCACATCAATCAATTATCCTATTAAAACATTTCTCAAAAGTGCCTCCAGCTATAGACAGCTGATGTTCTTCCCCTCTTAGACACACAATTAAATACAAAGCTCAGACCTCAATTTCAAATTAGATTAAAGAGATTGATCAAAGAAGCACCAGGTTTGTCTGAAATGTATCTGAAGGCATCACAGATTTAAGAAAGACTTGTGAATTTCAGAACAAGTAAGAGACCAAATGCATCTAGGAAAGAGTCCATACCCCAAAAAGCAACATGGTTAAAAACACTGACCTTACTCAGAACCTAAACTGTTTTCCAGCTTTTTGTACAGAAACCAT
The DNA here is from genome assembly GCA_013397795.1 of Orthonyx spaldingii. Classification (NCBI taxonomy): domain Eukaryota; kingdom Metazoa; phylum Chordata; class Aves; order Passeriformes; family Orthonychidae; genus Orthonyx; species Orthonyx spaldingii. The sequence goes on from VZTJ01003630.1 coordinate 904,737, forward strand.
ATCAGTGTTAGATAATGCATATTCAGATTTGCATGTGATTAGTACTGTTGCTGTATCAAAAAAAGCCAAAAAAAACCCCAATTAATCTTTCATACCTGATTGCAATATATGTATTTTCAAATTTATCTGCAAACACAATGATAGTTTCATTTGCCAGACGTTTGGGGAATAACCACCCCCTGTCTCCATCATGACTGCTTTGTTGTTGGTATCTCACTCCACAGATATACCCTGCAGAATTATGGAACAAAAACGTCCTCTCCTTTCTGGGGAGGAAGACAACTTGAAATGGTGAGAATAGTCTTTCATACAAATGCTCTTTTTAGCAACAGCAAAACTGGATGATTTTTTTTTTCCCCCCTTGGGTATTATGATCTAGGCTGACAGGAAACTATAAGGTCTTAACAAGTGCTCCATTGAAATAAAAATTAACTTGGTCAGTTCTGTTAGTGGTGAAATATTATTCCAATCTAACAGATCTTTGTTAACACAGTATGAGGTAGAACTGTATTACAGCAATATACCAGGCTATCTTTCAAGTTTTTTTGGTTTAACAGCCATTCTTGAGTTAGAAGGAAAAATAGCCAAGTATATATTCATTTTCAATGAAAGCAAACTCATCTGATAATAAATGACCCATTAGTTTGCTCATAATTCTGTCAGAGTTATTACAGTTTTTAGGTTCTGAATGACTGTAATTTACTGTAATTGGTTTGCAGGACAAGAGATAAATTTGACTTGCTCAATTGCAGATTCACTAAAATAATTTTGAACATTCAAATTATTTCAGAACATAACAGTCATGACAAAAATGTAACAAAACCAAAGAATTTCAATGGAAGAAGTGTTACAGTTTGATTTTTAAAAGCAGATTGATTACTGAAAATTACCAGCCTGCCTCAAACTTTATTCCTGATGTTATATAAATTTTGTTTTGCACATAAATCTTCCCAGAAGCAATCTTTACACTGATGTTTAGAAGGAAGAGGTGGCTGAGAAGAGATACAGCCTCATAGTTCTGCACACACTGCATGGATATGAGGCTCTGCTGAACATTTAACCTCTCTCAAATACTTGGACACTAAAATTTTAATACAATACAGCAGAGCCAGAAAGCTGAAGTTTGCATGGAAGCTTAAAACCTCTTTTTTGTCTTGTTAGGCTGCAACATTTAGCCGATCTTCAGACAGTTCAGAGGCCTTCCAAACACTGAAATTGGAAATTGTTTGTTTTTATTGATTGTTAGTCCTAATGCAAACTATGGAATAGAAAGCAATATGACAATGACAGTGATGCAGAGATTAAGAATCGTTTTAGAAGTCTTTGAACTCTAGGAAAAAAAAACCAACCAAACAAACAAAATAAAACACACCAGCAACTACACTGATCTTTAAAGTGCAAAATGTGGTAACAGCTTTACTGCCTTGACCTCCCTTCTGTTTACTTGCTACTCAAAAAGAAGAGCGGTATAGTGTCTGTATTTACCTTTTCAGAATCACAAAGCACTTCAGTCTCACATTTGTGCTCTAATTTCTCCTAGAACATCACACATCAGAGTGCTGTTGTGCATTTACGTACAGTAGACTGTTTTTCAGAAAAAACATGGATATTTTTCAGGATCATTAGGGACTTCACTAGTTATTAGATGTTTACTGCGGTCGAGGGCTCTGAACAACATATGTTCATCTCAGAAATCTTTGGCCAAGGAAGGCAGATGCACTGAGAGGCAAACTCGGTCTTTCACATGTGATAAAGCAACAAGGTTAAACTAAGTTCCAGATCCAAAATTGCAGTCTTGTTTCCAACCTGTTACTGTGGTCAAGTCCAACTCTAAAGATCCATTCTTATCATCACATTAGGATTTGGTTAACAGTGGATGAGGCTTGAATTAGAATCCACAGTAAGCTCCTGAATGGGATGTGTGGAAGAAAAAGAAATGGCAAATATATTTTTATGATGGTTGATTTCTGCTGGAGCTAAAAGACATGGGGGTAAGCCCAAAATCTCATTTTCCCCTACCCATACTTGCAATCTGAACCAGCCAAAGATGCATCTTAAATGAGAGTTTGTTCTTCCAGCAGCTGAGCTAGAAATATATTTCAGAGTTATAAGGTACCAAGTTATTTCTGTAGCAGGAATAACCCTTCAGCCTGAAAAAAGACATGCCAGGCCAAAAAAGGCCATCACAGGATTCTTAGTTAAACAAAGAATAATCAACTTAATTTCTCCCCATAAAGATCTAGGGCTTGGAAAATGAGCACACCTTTAGATGAGGCATCCTTTGACAGCTATAAAATGCAAAGCATTTTTAAGTCTAGGAGAGCCTTGCAGAAAAATTAAAATAAAATACAGAGCCTAATATACACATGTCACTGAGGAAAATGACACATATCCCTTTCCATCTCCCCAGGAACTGCATCAGAGAGTGTTGTGCTAATGAGGATGCAGATGTTTGAAAACTCCAGCTGGAAATGCTCACGCAGGCACAAGACTGCTGATGCCCCGTGCCACCAACCTCACAGGCACTGCAGGGGAGCTGCAGGTACAGTGTGGTTACTTTGGCCAGAGCTTCCAGTTACTTGAACTAACTGTGCTTAAAAAAAAGCTAAATTACAAGAAATCCTTGAGAACTCTCTCACACAGACAATATTTTCAGCAAAGGCACAAAGTCTGAGAGCAGCCGCATTTGCTGTGCTTATATTTGACAGGGCAGGCAAACATATTCCTGTTTGTGGGGGAAAACAGGGAAATTCCAGTAAAAGTACAGCCCGTTCCTTAAAATCTGCTCCATTTCACAAAATACCACAGCCCCTTCCTTTACTCCGTTCATTTTCCTCAAACTTTTAACAAAGAGCAGGTGAACACTAACCAGTGTTGAAATCAGTTTGTCAATACACAATGGTATTATCACTTCAAAATAAAGCCAGTGATTCAGAAGGCAATTTGAGAAAAGCAAAAATCATTAATGATAAAAAATAAGCCTAAAACAAGGTGAAAGGTTAGTTTTGATTTTTTTCACACTTCAAAATATCAGGTTATAAGTGTTCTTCAGTTAATTAGAAGAAAACTGAATAGAACTGGTTAACAACTCAACTAAAGGTCATCCTCAAGAATTCTAAGTCCCTTAACAAGTGAGCAATTGGAGTCAGTGTAAATACTTGAAAATTCAAATTCTGTTTTATTGCTTGTATTTTTCATGTGCTATTGTCCACCTGGTAATAACATGGTACTGATGATTCTAAAAAAACATGTTCCAACTCTGTTAAACATAGCTGAGAATTTTATATAAAGAAAATAATTTAAATGAAAACTGGTAAGCAAAACATCCCCAGTTTTTCACCTGCAAGGGGTGAGTGTATTTCTTTCTTCTCTTAATTATATCAAAAAGATAGAAGTACATAGTACCATAAAAAAGCATACATTCTGTTACATACATTGTGTTCCTTTTACAATGATGGTGCATCATCAAGCCCATAGTCAAAATTTTACTATTCAAGCTCAAATTTAGAGAAAAAGTTCCTAAAAAGGCTTACATCTAAATTTGTTACATATGGCATTAAAAATAGAAGACTATTACATAAGAAAATTTTGAAAGTTCAGACCCTAAAGTAGATGAACCAGTACTTTACAATTCTCCTCATCCTTAAATGCATTCCTACAAATCATTTATTGAAAATTAACTGTCTTTCTCTGAATTGAGCACTTGTGTTTATCCATCATCATCAATGTATCTCAGCACTCTAGAAACATTTCATTTATTTATGATTTTGTTTTACCAAAAAATTCCCATTAGCTAAAGGCATATGTTGCTATTACTTCCTTCAAAGTGTGGGAAAATAAAACATCACAGTTAATATTGAACAATGTTTAAAGTGGTCCATTAAAATTTCTCAAACCTCACAACCACCAACTACCCCCCCACACACATGCACTGCAGAGAACTTATTTTCTGTGTTCACAGCAAACTTCTTTCTGGATTCAACTGTTTTTTAACTTATGAACTCTCAACATGCATTACTACAAGTGGGCTACCGTTTCCAACAATGTTTGGCGATGAAAAATTTGCCAGGGAAAATGCTTTTGTGAAGGTCATTTCAGAGATATTTAACAACCGCTCGGTTAGTTACAAAGTACTTTTGTTAGTTACAAAGTACTTTTCCACACACTGCTTAAAAAAATAATTTAGAAGAAGTGACAAAAAAATATCACTCTAGCTAGTTTAAATGCAGCATCATTTCACAAAGTGTGAAGTTTACCAGCCACTCTTACTTTACATTCCTTCTTGGGCTGGGATATCAGCCAAATCACAGCTTGGTTCAATTCAGCCAATATCAGACATGGATAGTGAGGAAGGATATTTCATTTTCATTTAGCATGGGCACAACTTCATGCCAGGGTAACGAGTGTCCTACTGCCAGAAAGCCCCAGTGGGACTGGATCCATGCTGAAAAACACTGAGCTCCAGACTTTCAGTGTTCTCGCCCCAGGGATAAAACCAAGGAATGGTGCTGGCCTTGCCTTATGCACTTCTAAACCTAACCTTTTGGCAGCAAAGCACAACTACTTCAAAATAGCAAAGGGAATTCAAGAAATCTATTTTCAATATATAAATACAACTTTTTATTGTGCAAATGCTCAGCAGTTCATACCCAAGTCTGCTGCCACTGACAAGAGGAGTCATTCTATCCACCATTTAGCTTCCATGCCATTCTCCTGCAGATATCCTTATTTCACAAGGAGTACAAAGCCATCAAATAGCCTCTATTATTGAATAAACTGGGTAGTGAACAGGTGTGTTCTCATTTCCTTCCACTGGTTTTATATGAAAAAAAACCAGCTTGAGGACAGCAAGACAAACGAGCCTAGAACAAGATGGGATACAGTCCACTACTTTCCCAAGACTTCCTCAAAACTGATAGGAAAAACAAAGTTAGTCACACAATTCTGGTTTAGAAATCTCTTCAGCCCTCTTCCTTTTTGAAACAGGATATGGAGTCGTGAGCATCCCACAAGTGTAAGATTGTGATCCCTGGCACAACACAGCACCATCTGTAGCTGCGAGTTGAGAGTTTTCTTCCCTCAGATTTCCAGTGAAATAACTGAAGTCCTCCTTGCTGTGCTGGTGTGTCTGGAAAGCCACTCCAAGACACCTTCTATGGAAGTGACAAGATATTAAAGTCACTTTTACGAGCAGTGCTTTGGAGACCTTTGAAAAGCTGGTCTAAACAACTTCAGAGTTGGCAGCCATGAGAACAGTGATCTTCTGGAATGGCTTGCACTGGAAGACCATTATTTTTCTTCTCCCTAATTTATCTGTTTCATTCCCTACATGACTTTATTTCTGCACCAAGCTACAGCAGAAACCCTAGAGACAACAGCTTCATTAACTGCACAGCTCTCATTCTCCAAATACCATCCATTAAATTGAGTAAGAATCCAATGAAAGACAGTGTGTGAACATGTAATTAAAGAATTATAATACATACTCAGAGAATGGGGGGAAAATTAAAATTGAAGAAGTCACATGAATGGTGACAGTCCTAACTGATAAAAGATTATAACAGCTGTGTGAACTAGCAAGAGAGAAACAGAGCACGTGTTTGCTGTTAGTGGATTTCATAGCTACTTGCCAACACCTGACCAAGTCTGAGACTCAGGAATTCTGGATTCTCTTCCAGATTCTTCACACAGTTCAAACCTTTCGCATCTGCCTCTCCTAATGAAATTTATCACTCACAAATAATCTTCTTGTTCAGCTCCTAGTGGTTTACTCCTTTCTATATTATGTTCCCTATTTCCCACTTCAGCTGAGCACAACAAGCCCATTTCTCACCCATACCCAGAGCACTCATGCACCCCCATCACCTAACTGGACTTCAAACATTAATGCAGTCTCACTCCAGTCTGCTTCCCCTGTTCATAACACAACTCAAATATAGTTGAGTTTCTTTAGAGGAAATGAATACGGCATCTTTCAGGAATCCTAATAACATTTAAGCATTTGGAGAAAGTAAAGGCAGCCCCCAAAAACAGGAGTGCAGGAAAATAAAACCCACCTCTTACCATGTCTACTGTTCGTAATTCCATTACAGTATCTTCGGAAATAAATTTAAAAAAATAAATACTTAGTTTTTTTAAACTTCACCTGAAAGCCTAATGGCACAACAGAGATAAAATTAGACTCTCAGTTCCTATAACTACAGCAAGCATCCTTACTTAGGCACATGATTACAGAAGGGCTTCCACTACATTTAGTGGAAGCTGCTGCTTTCCGTGTAACTTACTTCATTTACTTGTGGTAGTCAAGTTCATAAACCACAGACCAGGCTCCTACTATGATGCCTACCAATTTAACACATCTCCAAGAAAACAAACCAAAAAAAAACCAAAAAGGAGACTCTGCCTGAGGAATGATTACAAAGAAAGAAATAGGGTATCAGGCAGAGATTTCAGTGCCATTTCACAAAAGATGGATGAAGATGTAATGACTTGAAACAAGTCAAAGACTGTTTTTCCAGGAGTCACTGGAACAGGACTGTACTCATCTGCAATTGATAGCAGTGCTTGCTTATGTTGATGGAGAGCTGCTCACACACCTGAAGAACAGTGAGGGAAAAAGTTTAGAAGTGCAAACAACCAGGAAATGGAGCTGGTTTACTAGAAAGGACAATGGGAAACCTTGATATTGAATAGGAAAAACAAAACTGGGGATTTTAACAAACAAAAGGAAATCCGTTTTATCTGATACCATGGGCAGAGACCCATCCCATAAACTGCTTGTAAATTATCATCTTGACAATTCTAATCCCAGACTGTTTTTCAGTTCAACCAAAATCTAAGTTTATAGATAGCAATAAACCAAAATACATAAAAATTATCTAGAAAAAGGGGGACAAACAACAAACTGACATGCTTCTACTGATGATATTACTTTGAATAGTAAGTACAATGGGCAAATCAAGGCTTGCAATTTATCTTAATGAGACTTTGTGACTTCCAGTGAAATGGTACACAAATTCTAGTACCAGTCGTGATACACATGGCAAAAATCCTAACTTCACATTTGCCTTTTTGGAGGCAAAGTTGACTATCTCCATTCAGGAATTAAGCTCTGGTATAATGCTAGATAATACTATCAAAGCCAAGATAATACTGTGGTTTTTTGGGGATTTTTTTTCTCCAAAAGTGGCATGCTAGCCATTATTAGGAAAACAGAAGCCATCATTGAACCACAGTATAAACCCAATTTCTCTGCATCTTGAATACTGTGTTAACTTCTGATCACCTCATCTACAAGAACACAGGGAAAAAAAAATATTGCAGACAATTCAATGAGCAACAGCAACAACAAAATCATGCAGCAGCAGCTAGTTCATTTAAAAGCCATGACTCCACCTCTCCACAGTCACTTGTGGCACAGAGAGAGCAGTTAAGTATCACTGCACATTCTAATATGTGAGCCAGTACTTACCGAAATGAATTCGTAATTTAAAACAAAAGGAAGGAGTTTACTTGCAATGGCAGATAAACCTGCTGTATTCCTTGCCAAACGAAAAGTGCAAGTTAAATATTACACTGGGGGCTAGGCAAGTTCATGGAATAACAATCAGATGAGGGTAGCCAATTATGTACAACCTGACATCTGGCTCTAGAAATTAATGAAATTAAGATACAGAGATAACAGGGGCAGTAACATAAATACTCAGACTACTGCGTTCACTGCTGGAAACGGGAGAATGATATACAAACAGAACAACTTGTCCTAATCTGAAGGAAACCCCACACAATTTTCAGGGCAAAGAGCTTTGTCTGATCTATCTAAAAAACCCTGTAATTCTTTTTGAACCATAAGACAACAGAATTTTTCAGTTTGCTTGCCTTCTCTTTTACAGGCTCTTTTTTTGAAGTGATTACAGAACTACTCCACAACTCGCTGTTGGCTGAAAGGAAAGCCCAGCAAGCTCTATCCCTTCAACATTTAATTATGGCCTTGAAGACTATTGTCATCATGACTACTGCAGACCTGTTGCGAAGGTTCTCTGGAAAAAATGGAAGGTACAAGATTCCTATGACAATATAATACCTCTTTAGGTCAAAACTGTATTTAACAAGTCCACCTTTATTTACCTTCCAAATAAAGGTAGGTCATCTGGATTCTTCTTCTCTAGGCAGATGTGGAAGGACTACACTGGTTTGATAAAGTTCTGGGATGAGTTGCTGAAGGACAGCTGCGGGCTGAATTGAATCCCTGCATTTCTGCTTCTTTTTCCTGTACTTTTGTGTAACCTGGCAACATAGCTGAAACTAAAGACACCCTCTGTTAAAGTATCCTACTCAATATAGTAGAAGAAAAAACTTACGGACACTTAAAAAAAAACCCTATTATTCATCTCTCTCACTTGTTTTTGGACATATCTGTAACATACTCCTAATGTAGCTAGTATTGCGGTCACACAGATTCAGAAAAAAAGGGATACCTAAGAACTTCATAACCTTTAAATTTAGAACTCCTTTCAGTGCTTAATGCTTCACTCTATCAATACAAATGCTACTTCTTCTAATGGATACGCAAACCCCAGTATTTTTATATCACACCTTAAAATTTGAAGGCAGAGAAACCAGAAATAGACTGTACTGGTTCATTCCACCCAGAAAACCTCACTACATGCTTCTCACATGTTAACCCTGTTATTTGCCTCAATTGCTACCTGCTGGGAAGTTTCTTTTGTTTCAGTCAGCTGAGACAGTCGCTCATTAAGCTCATTTCTCTCACGGCAAAACATCTGCAATCTCGACAATTGTTCCAGACATTTTCTGTACATGTAGTACTAGAGGAACTTGGTTTCAGTGAGCTTTCCCTAATAACCACTAATTAAACCAAATGAGCTTTCCTTTCTTTGTGCTTAGAACGTCTTGACGTAATTCAAGATCTAATATTGAGCAGCATGGTTAATCTGTGAAGAGTTCTCTCCCAGTATCTCAACTCCTATCTTTTTTATTATGACCTAACTACACACACACAAAAAAGGAAGAGTGTGATCCCTTTCACACCTTTTTCAACCAAAGCAAACAAGTTCATCACTCCAACTTTGGCTTTAAGCCTTAAACATGCCACCACTTGGGCTGTGCAACAACCATCAGAAGATGGTGCATATTGTTCCTCATATGTAAAGCATCCTTGAATTTCTTGCTAATCAGATTCAGTCAACATTTAGATTTCTAGCCAGTAAAACAAATATCCCATAGAGAGGGCATTTGAAACATTATTCACTGAATTACTCAGAAAGAAATTCACCATCTCCAAATATTACTAACACATCTGATCAGACAGAACACAGCCAAACTGAAAGTCTTCTGCTTTCATGTGAGCATCCTCTGCCAACTTAATCGATAACCACAGAGTCTTCTACATAGATCTTAAGAAAGCAATCTTTGCTGTGAAAGCTAACTTTGTGCAATTGGACTGATTCATGGTTTTTGCCACTTTTACTTCAGTAAGACAATGCTGAACCTGCTACTGTGAAGCTGCTCTGCAGCGTGCTGCAGCCCAACATCAGAGGCTGTTTCACAGAACTCCGTGCTCAACACTTTCCTTGGTGTGACTCACTTTAATTTCAGATGAAGCAGCAAGTCACCAGCTGCCTCCAAGTACCAGCTCTGTCACTATTCTCTGTACTTACCTGACAGGCTGGTGCCAGCAGCCCTGATCTGGTTTTCACTGCAGCACTGTTGTACAGATTACACGGAGTACATTATCTGACGAGAAAACAAAGTTTCACTGCATTTCTCAACTATCCTGAGTATTTCCTGTCACCTTAACTATGGCTGTAGGGTAACAGCCAACAAAATCAGTGCGTCCCTGAGCTTGAAGTGTAGCTAATAATTGTAGATGAAATACTCTTGGTTAGTTCTCCTTTACAAACTCAGTATCCACACTCACCGATGCTGTTAAGCTTTAACGTTCAGAGTGTGATGCCACTGTCTGGGTAGATACTGGGAATTATCATCATACATTCTTTCACAAGCCCAAATCTCAGCAAGTAGTAGTGCAAGTATCACTGCTTCATAAAAATCTACTCCAAATCAGCATAATAGCACTCTTGGCACTGTTTCACTTTCAGGCAAGTTCATACTCAAGCCTTATTTTGAGAATTCCCTATAGCTCAAAAATCCCAGCATTTCCTCAGCTGATCCATTACTTCAGTTCACATAATTTAGCTTTATTTCAGATATTGAAACCTGGGCATCTGAGCATTGTTCTTCTGAAACACACATAACTCAAAGCATCTTGAACTCTTGATTTTCTTCCTCAACTCACACTACTGCTCCTGTCATTTGACCCCTTTGTTTCACACCATTTTATTCCCCTTGCAAATGATCTCTTAATAACTACAGAAATGAATTTGCATATTTCCTATTTTTCTCTCCTTACTAATACTTCTTAGTCCAGTGCCAGAACTGAACTTTTTTTTTAAACCATTGACTGAAAACACAACTATTGCATGTAAACACACAAGTCTTAGTGGTTTTGTGGAATGATCATACTATAAAATGCAGGTATGAAAAGTCAAAAAACCCACCAAGGGAAGAAAAAAAATCCCAAAGACTCAAAAAAAGGCCTAATATTCTTCTTACTTCCTTTCTATTAGTGCAACAACATATTCAAGAACTAACAAGATGTATTACTTTGCAAAAGTTCTTTTATGTCCTGGTGAGCTACAGAGAAATTCAGATCCATCTGGGTCACAACTGACAGGAAGCACGAAGCTCCTGAAAGGCCTGCCACGAGGTTAGTACATCATTTTCCTAAATAATGGAGGTACAAGATTCAGATCCCACCTTTAAGTTACTTTAATTCTTTCTTGAAAGAAGTAGCTTCCACAGCTGTCAAGTGATCCATTAGATAAAATTTGATTAATTTCACATAACTAAGAAGCTTAGGGTACAATGTCCCTAACAACTTAAGCCTATGGTGCCAAAACTCCTTCAAGGAAGAAACAGAAATATACACTGGCATAGGATGCAACGCTATTTTTGGGTCATTTAAAGAAAAAAAAAAATAGAAACACTTTGTCCTTTTTTTTTATATTGACATGTCTCCACAGGTGACAGAACAGTATTTCTTCATCATACCACAAACCTTGGCAAATTTAAGAGTTTCAGGACAAAAAAAAATTTTACACAATTTTTACAATTTTTTCACCTAAACTGAAACATGCTGCTTTAAACTGACCCAAGACGTCCAAACAAACTGTGCTGCTATAAAACAACATCTGTTTAATAAAACACACACTGAAATTCAGTCAAATTGTTTTGTGGGTGCAGACTGACTGAACCTCAGCAGCTACCCAGTTTGTGTCTCAATGTTTTATTTCCACCGTTCTCTCCTCTTCCCCCAAATGTGGATGTCTGCTGCACTGAGCTTCAGCTCTCAGGCTGCTGCTCCCAAGCCCTCATTTGTGATGTTCATAAATTTTCAACAGAACTCAGAATCACTCAATCCTCTCTGCCCCAGCCCATAAGTGCAGCACACAAATTGCAAAATAAATCTCATTACAAGAGCTGTAAGCTGATGATTCATTTACCACACCAAAACCAAATCCACTGCTGCTTTTCTGATACCTGTAGGCTACATACAAAGATAACATTCATGTTTGAGGCTTTCCTGTATTCATTAGGCAGTTTGGATTATTAGACTATTAAAAACATTAACAGGACCAACAGGAGATTCTTGGCCCTGTATACACATGGTGAATTCCTTTTTATCCATAACAAGAAACACAACAGAAGCTGGGAAAATAAATCCTTTCCAAATTCAACACGACTTAGCTCCCCTTGAAAGCTTCATTTGGAATGGATATTTCAGGGGAAAACATTGTAGCTGAACATGCCAGCCCTACAAAGGTGATAGTTAAGGAGGCCTGCTGTTCATTGCAAGACTTGGAACAGAATAGTCATGGAAAAGTTTTCACCACAGAAGACTGGAGCTCGAAATGTTGTAGTTATACAGAACCAGCCTAGAGAGACAGGTGTAGCTTCTGTCACAATGCTAGCTCCTGACATGAAATTTAGACAAATTTGATAGATTTATGAACTATATCAGATCATCACTCAAGTTCTTTAAACTAGAAAGCTGCAATCATATATATATATTTTTTTTTCCTTGAGGCTTAAGTCCCTTTTGGGATTCAAAAAAGGATTAGAAAAAAGATCCATTTAACTAAGTACTATGAGAGCAACTAAAGGAATCAAATCAGATTATCTGACAGAATTCACCATCTGAGTTAGACCTACATTCTATGAACACAACTAAATTTCTGAACTAAGTCAGACAAAAGCAGTATCAAAAAGGACAAAAGAAGAAAGACAAAAAAAAAAGGAAAAAATAAAGCAAAAAGAGAAAAAACACCACCCCAGGGTCAATGAAGAAAGAAGCAATCTCATTATTCATCTCTTGAGTAGTGGTATTTTTTAGACTTTTGCTTAAAAATACCCCAAAACTAGAGAACATTCTGCTTTAAAAGAATGTAGCCATGAAAAGGCAAAAAAAAAAAAAAAAAGTGCCTTTTACCACTTGAATTTTACCACATTTCAGATTGAAGATACTCACTGCTAAATTTAATATTCTGCTTCTTCTGAAGGCAAAAGATGATTCAAAAACTGTAAGAAGATAAATGGGGCCAACCTCACCATGGTAAGCCAAATTTGTTTAACAGCCTTTTATATACATGAGGTAACACCTTAACATGTATTTGGTAGGAGAGAACTTAATGTTCCGCACTATCTAAGTACTTCACTTACTGTTTGTTCCAACAAAACCTCAAGAACCTCTTTTTGATAAGGAAAAAAATCATTTTGGAATGTGATAAATAGATCTGCTCACTATTTATAGCTTGGGAATGCTGTCAATACTGTGAGCAAGATTGTGCAGATTAACATCAAACATCTCTTAGCAGAGAGTTATGTTTCACAGCTCTAACAAGAAGCCAAGTCATCAAGAGGAAAGAAAATAATGTTATTTAATTTTGCCTTAAAATAAAATTCCTTAAGGATCTACCTGGGGACCATCAACAGCACCATGAATTGTGAAAGCCTGAATTCATTCCTACAGCAGATGATGCTCCACACTACTCAAAATAAAACATTAGATGCATTTGGGAACACTTCCCAAACAGCATGGCTCCTTCTCAAATAGCAGCCTACCTGCTTCCATGGAATTCAAAATTACCAAGGTTCCCATTAATTCAGTAAGGGCTGCAGATAACCCAGCAGAGTCTCAGCTCCAAAATTATTTATCAATCTGTTTGATCTAGAATTTCAAAAAACTTGGAAAATCCCAACAAGTGCATCTCCTCAGCAAAGCAAGGTAGTACAAAGACACTCATACTTTAGCAGGAAGGTCTGGCAAGCTTAATCACCAAGACAGATGTCTCAGTATTTCAGTGATCCAGGATCAACCCACAATATACAAAATGCCTTCCAAAGCCTCTGTGCAAGTAATAAACCATTACAAACTTCTGCCACAAAACTACTCTTTCAGGACAAAATTACTCAGAGGGATGTTGTTAGGATTTCTGTGTAGAAGGATAGATGAAATTGTAATGACTGCCAATGACACATGAGCTTCCATTCCAAATAAAAATATATTAACCACCTTTTCTTCAGGAAGTAAAATCCACATTCTTGCTGCACATTTATGCAAAGAATACCCCAAACCCTTAAAACCCTCTCAGGTCTGTGTTTGTGTCTAAGACCAAGAATGACAGAGCAGCAACAAATATTCTTATTAGCTACAGTTCTTACCCTTGACCAAGAAAAAAATCAAATACCCATTTTAAGCCAAAACAGTAAATTATTTTAAAAAGTTATCTGAAGAACTTAAAATGAAAATTTCTCTTTGCCTAAAGAAGTCCTCCAACAGGGACAAAGTTAGTTCTGTGTTTACAGAAGTACAAGGCTGGTTCTGTTACCCAGTACATCTGTTGCTGGCACAAAGGAAAGAAGTTTTAACATGAGTGAAACCACTGAACAAAGTATAAAACATGAAAAAATCCCCATGGATCTAGTTTAGCTCAAGACTGGAAATGAGGCAGAATACATGGAAACCTTTTACACATGCTTTTTAGACCAAGTTTAAGTATTCTTGCTTTGCTTCAGATTCTTTTTTCCCCTAGTAGTTTCTAATAAGATAACCTGTATTTTCTGCATCACTTAGTTAGTAATTTTTACAGAAGCTGATAATTCTGAAGACCCAGTTCACATGGAATTGTAAAAAATTCACTTGTATTACTTCTAATTAAGTAGCTTTTAGACTCAGCCAAAACCCAATTGTATTTTTCAACCACCTGTGAAGCTTATATTTCTCCTAGTTTGTATTAATTTTTATCAGCATCCTTTTATAAGTTACCTGAGAAGCACAGCAACATGGCAAGTATCTTCAGAGACGTGAGCTCTACTATTTCAAATGCTGTAGCGAAATTCATTCTTAAATACCCTGAAAATTACCAAAAAAGCAACACATTGAACACTGCCTAATGACTGAAGAAGCCTGAGAAAGTCAATGTGCATGTCAGAGCTGTTCACAAACGAGAGAGACCTCTCACACCACGGAGCTTGTTTCCAATCCCAGCAATGACAGCCTGCCTGGATCGAAAACAGCAGGACAAATAATAATTGGGTATCTGCTCGCATATTAATGACCAATATTCTGTCCGCAAAAATGAAACCCTGTTATTTCAATCCCAACAGCAGATAAAGTTCCAGTGTGTTCAAGGCCTGACAGATTCAGCAGCTGCAGAACAGCACCAACACTGCAGACAGCACAGAGCACGCCAGAACAGCACTGACTGGCATCGCCGAACGTTACTTCAGAAGCTCATAAAACATTCCCAGATAATGACACATATTTTCTTCCTGCAAATTCAAACAGCTGGTTCTCACTGATATAAAGCTTTGTCAGTGCCAAGTTAAAGAAATGCTGCGTGTGATCACAGCGAAACCCTGCTTTCGCCATTCTAGTCAGAAGAAGTAGGCAAAGGAGAGTGAACACACATGGGTTTACCTGCCACAAATTACAGAATATTCCGAGTTAGAAAAGACTCACAGGAATAATGAAATCCAACTGTTAAGTGACTGGCACATACAGGGATCAAACCCACAACTTTGGCATTATTAGCACCATGCTCTAACCAAATGAAGCCTTAAAGATTTGCCTTTCCTCTAAGAGTGTTCCACTTCTGCATAACATGTCAAAATGTCACTAAGTCCCTAAAAGAATCTGTAACTTCATAAAAGAACTACAAACAAATAAACATTTGAAAAGCATCTAGGCTTGACCTGCAAACAGATCATTAAAACTAAATGTACTAGCAATATTAGATCTAGACAGTTAACACAGGATTTATTTTGTTCTTGACTGGGGGAGAGGTGCCCTGTTTGTGACAATTTCACTGATGCTTCTGGAGTTGAGAGAAGGGTGCCCCCCAAGCAATCTCCCGCTCATGTTAATTCCAGAGTGAAACTTGAAGTACATTAACCACTAGGAAAGTATCTGCCAACTGCTATCATCTCTCTGACCATGAGTATCATGACAGAGAAAGAAGAGAGTGACATCACAGGTTTTCATTCAGCATAAAAATCAACTATTTCCTTTATTTCTGTTTTATGGTGCTGCAGCTACAAAGACCATTACTTAAAAATAAATAAATAGTATTTAGCCTCTACATCATCTTGATTATTCAAAATGGTTTCAGAGGAAGCAGTGGATGGTTATGATTATCAGCATTTTAGCAGGGTTTTCTTTATAACTTCAGCAAACTCCTCCTTCATTGATTCTACAGTTTTTTGACCAACTTATGACCAAAAGAACAAACAGAGAACAGGGGTTGCTTTCAGACTGCAAAAAAACTGTCAGTCTCACTAGGCTGTAATCAGTGTTCTTTCCCACTTAGAGGGAGTAATGCTGACTTGGAAATGGGCATTTCACCTCACCAGGGGGCAAACACTCAATTACCTCTTGCGTCACCACCAGCGTACCTTGTCCTACAACAATTTTAGTTTTGATGGCATAAGCAAGCTGATCCCCAGCTCTCCCCTTATTCTTCATAATGCAGAGTGGCTACAGAATGTACAATATTACCTGAAGTGTTATTCAGCACACCAGAAAAGCCTCCCTTTCACTGGATATGGCACAAGTTGATTTCTCAATAAGGGAAGATGGTGAGGATGAAGAAAATCCAGTTATTTGAGAATTCCTTCTATCTATGCATAGCCAATGCATGCATCAACTTACTGAACCAAAACCAACATACTGCACATATTTTACAGAATAATCTTAATGAGAGTGAAAAAGCACAAGTTATTTAGGATCAAACTGTAAAGTAACAAATTACAAGGATTATAGCTATTGAGTTCAGTTGTGTTTTTCACACATTAATGTAACAGAAGTAAAACCAGAACTCACAAATATTTTCAGTGAAATAAAAGCATCTGGCTATGATAAAGTGGATTCAGATTATCCTTCCTATCCCTTATAACTTCTCCTGCCCTCACTACATGGTAATCGATTAGGAAACTGGTCACTGAAAAACTAGCAAGAACATATAAGGACTGATGCAGATGAGTAGTAAAGGCTTTTCACGTGCTTATTAGCATTCCAGACAGAGCATAGGAATCCTCAGCATGACCTGTTGTGTTTTTATAATCCTCTAAAAGAAAGCAGTCAGCATTTCAAGCCTTTCCAAAAGGTGTTTATAACGAAACATGCCAAATATGTTAATAAATTTTCCAGCTCTGTATAAAAAATTCTTCTCAGCAGTGCATACAGTAAGCATATCAAAGACAACAGTTAGGGGTGCAGAAGGTTTTTTTTGTTTCTTTTCTTCTCAAGGCAACATTTTTTCCCCATTTATGATTTTTTCCTGTCTGGAAATTACGTCTATGATCTAAAAGCTAAAGAATCAAAAGGCTCAGATTTTTATATCAAGCTTTCTTACAAACATCTGCTTAGAAAAAAAGGTTTTATTTGTTTGACATCATCCAAGTGTTCAAAAGAAAAACAGCAACGTTTGCTTTGCAAAGTGAACTGAGTACAGAGTTTGCTAATATCATTCTGAGTTTCAGAGAGCCGGAAAGTTAAGTTCAAAATTAATAAAACTGGCCTTAAAACCTTTGGAACATTCCATCTGTGTGGAGACTGAGCACAGCAAAGGTACTGCACTGGCATAACTGTGGGATCACAGTCAGATTAAGACTCTTGGCAGCTGGCAACAGAAATAAAACACCTCTTTCAGCGTAACAAGCCAGCACATCAATATATTTCCTTAAAACCAGGATGTCTTAAATTAATGTGTTCAGTCACATTGTATCTGTGGAAAAACAAAACAAATTCACCTTATGGCAAAAATAAATTTGCAATCCATAGGAGCTTTGGCTACTCTTGAAAAGCTATTGCTTTTTCAACAGGCAAACTGATTAAAGACAAAAATGGTATTATTTGTGCTATTTGCATGATGATGAAGGTGATGCTCTTTAGTAAGTGGATTTAGACAACTAACTCATTTCATGTAGGCCATTAGACAGATGGTCACAACTTTCAATGATGTCCAGCCTCATGGCACTTCAAACTCATGACCAAGAGGTAAAAAGCTTTGTATGCCATTAATAATCTCCCTGCCATCTGTTCTCTGTAAATGGAGACACTCTAGGACGATTCTCAACATATTTTTATTACAATATTTATTTCAAATCTTTCCAGAAGCTTACTATTTACCACATCAAGTTCTCTTCATTTGCCAAATATTAATTTCTCTCATTGGAATTAGCTATGAAAACACATGAGTTGCTTCTATTGATAAAACTTTAACTGGCATAGCACTCTAGAACTGAATGGCCTTTTCCATGTCTTAGTTAAAGAAGTATGTATTGTTCAAGAGCTTCTTCAAAATTTTAAATAAAACATCACTCACATTGTGCTGACCTCACAGATGTGTTAAATTTGAACACACAAATTCTGACAAATGCTTTCATAGGAAAACAATTGAAATGAAACAATTGTGCTAAATACCCTCAACAGCACATACAGATTTTAACTTCCTGATGAAGTGACCGTGGCCAGCTGCAGGCACCCACCCAGCTGCTCTCACTCCCCCTTCTCATCAGTGGAGAAGACAAGATGGAAAAGCTTGTGCCTCAAGATAAATACAAGGCGATCATTTAAAAATTAGTGTCTTGACACAATTCTTTTTAAATAGACTGGGGGGAAAATCGATTTATTACTAAATAAAATAGAGTTACACAGTGAGAAAAGAGACCAAGACTAAAACACCTTGCACCTCTCTGCTCCCTCATTCCTGGCTCCTCTATCTCCACCCTCCCTGGGTAGCTTGGACAGCAGCTTCAGGTCAGTCCCAGCTCCTCTTTGCTGCTCCTCCCTCCCCATGCTTTTCTCTTCCTCCAGCATGGGACGCTCCCACTGGTTGCAGTCCTTCGGGATAAAAATATTCCTGCGGAGGTCCATTCCATGGATGCAACGGGGGGATTTGCTCTGCCATGGTCCTGTCCACAGGATGCCATGGAATATCTGCCCCGCCGCACTTGGACTGGGAACTGCAGAGGAATCCCTGCTACTGCAACTGGATCTCCTGCTTTCCCTGTTCCCTCGGGGCTCTCTGGGAAAATGTTTCTCACATTTTTCCCTTCACCACTAGGCAGTGCTGCCCTCCCTTAACCCGGCTGTCCCCGAGGCATGACCACCGTGGCTGTGAGCTCAGCTGTGCCCTGGGTGGGAGGCTCAGCTGGGACCAGTTGTGTCCAGCACAGGGCAATCCTGGCCACCCGGCAGCCCCTGGACCGTGTGCTGTGGCTCAGACTCCTCTGTCTGATGTCACCAGCTCAACCTTAAGTTTTTTAGTGCTTCTGTAAGACTAAAAAAGTCATTCCAACAAGAATGAAATTATACTGAAATTGCAATGCTCATTGCTTCCCCTTTCTTTCTTTTCGTTTCTCCCCAAGCTTCCACAGAAGTTCACCATGGATAGGAACAAACTTTCTGTGGGGATGCCACCTCTAAGCCTGAGAAAGCCTGAGGTGTAAAGCACTGTGCTGTTCCCAGGTGGCGGACAGGGCAGGCTGTCCCTGCAGAGCCAGGCACTGGGCACCCAGCCTGGCAGTGCCAGCTCCCCAGGCACTCAGGGTCACAAGCAGGCAAAAGGATTGCAGGGCAGCTCTGGCACGCACAGGCTCATCTGAACTAAAGACTCCACTAACAGAGAGTTTAACTCCTCATAGCCCTTTCCATTCTGCTGGCAGGGTCCTGAAGTCCTGATCAAGCAGAGGTAGAGTTTTTAGGAAAACACAGCCCCTTGCACGCACTTCCAGATCTGGACAAGTGTTGCAATCAAGTGGGACTCTCCTTCCCTAGCTGTCTTTTGACCTTTTCCTCTGCTATTATTCCTTAAAAAGTTGTTTCTCAGCAATTTTGGCATGTTGAAAAATAAGACACCACTTTAAGAACTGGCAGAAGCAAATTAAAAATCAAACCCCAGATCTATGCATCCAGTACAAAAAGGCTGAAAAACAGCCCACTGGGAAACAGCTGAGAAAAGTGACAAAGGTTTTCTTGGATTTATGCCAAAGAAAGCAAATTACCTCTCCACAACCAAAACCAACTGCCAATATCAAACAACTTATGCAAAATGTATCTCTGGAACTGAAATATACTTTGCCCACTCACCACCCAATAACACTCCACTGAAAAGACAGGGAAACTAAAGAAAGACCTTAAACTTCAACCAGCTAACTTTGCTGATTTCAGGTTAAACTCCCTGCCAGTTTTTTGCCTCACCAGCTTCTCAGAGATCACTTTCATTGAGAAAACTTGTGCGGAACAACACAGGCAATGCAATCTCACATAGATGGAAGAGTGGAGAAAAAAGTGATTGTCAAAAACAAGTGTATTAGAACACTATGAGGAAAAAAATAATTCCACACACACTAAGTTTAGCTCGTTATAAAGAGAACCAGATATAAAAATTCTCATTGGGTTTGAAAATGAAGCAGTATGAAATATAACCATCTACTATTTGTCCGCTTGAATTTAGGTTAGTGTTTTGCTTTTCAGGAAAGGCCATATACAAGATAAACAAATCTCAACAATTTTGTGTGAAATCCAGACGCATTCATTTGTCATGGTTTCGTCTTCTTTTTTGGAATGGGCAATATAGCTTCTTGAAAAAGCTTATTTAAATCACTGATCATAATTTTTTAGAAATAGCAGATGTTTTCCAAAATGCTGACAAATGTGGAGCCATGTTGTAGACCAGGGGCCACAATGCTGCTACACAGTCAGATGTCCTATTATAAAGGTGTCTTATAAGGCAAAAGGAATGGTCAAAGAGAGCAACACTACATCCTCATTAATCCACCTTCATATCATCACTTGATCTTCCAAACAGCAGCTGTGGAAATAGTGAGCCTGCTTGGAACATCCTTTATGCCACAGCTGCAAGTATTCCTATCTGGAGTCCCAACACAACAACTGTTTTTAACAAGCAGTGTACACCACATACTCTCACAGAAGATTCAGCTCCTGTCCTGAGCCTGTGACAATCTTTTACACAAAACTGGTTTTCAACTGTTCTTTTGTGTAATTGCCAACCCCCATTTTGTTTTGTGTTTCAAGACTTTCTCCTTTTATAGTCACAGCAGTATTTTCTTGTTCTTATCCTCACAGAGCTCTGGCAGAGAAACACAGCAGCTACCAAACAGGCTTAGAAAAACAACCTTTCCTGATGTACATTCAGACCTTGCAGCACCACCCACACAACTGACCTGAGCAGTTCTATCAAGCTTCCACCTTTAGAAAAAGAACCGGCCAGGGCTAAGCAAATACGTGCCTGTATTGGGTTTGCATGGCAAGGTGTTGGTAGCCAGGGGTGCTACAGGGGTGGCTGCTGTGAGAATCTGCCAGAATCTTTTTCCCCCATGCGTGACAGAGGCAACACCAGGAGGCTTCAAGGTTGAGCCCATCAACAACAGCAGCACCTCTGAGCTAGCAGATTTGAGAAGGAGGTGGAAAACCTGCACAACAGAATCAGCAGCAGGAGAGGGGAGTGGGAATGAGGAACAGCTCTGCAGACACCAAGGGAAGGAGGGGCAGGAGCTGCTCCAGGTGCCAGAGCTGAGATTCTCCTGCAGCCCCTGGTCAGCCCAAGTGAGGCAGCTATGCCCCTGCAGCACAGGGGGATGCAGAGACCCACCTGCAGCCCAGGGAGGATCACAGGGATGCAGAGATCCACCTGCAGCCCAGGGAGGATCCCACAGAGGAACAGGTGGATGCTCAAATCAGGCAGTGCTGCCTGGTGGGAACACAGGAGACAATGGGAATAGGCTGAAACAAGGGAGGTCCCAACAGGCTATGATGAGGAACTCCCTCCTGGTGAGGGCAGGCAGCTATGCATGTTGCCCAGAAAGCCTGTGCAATCCCAGTCCCTTGGGGCTTTCAAGCTCCTACTGGATCAAGACCTGAGTAACCTGGTCAGACCTTACAGCTGATGCTGCTTGGAAAGCAGGAGGATGGGTGAGAAATCTCCAAAGGAACCTTCCAACTGGAAATATCATATCCTGTGATAGCATATTAGAAATTGCAGGTATAAAATCATTTTTTTCTCAATTGAATATCATCTCTCCATTAACTTGCAATTAAGTCTCTTGCAATACCTGAGGAACAGAACATTTTAAGTAACACTAAATACAGTAATTTCTTATTTACAAGTATTAAATAAACTGAAATTACTGACTAACCAAAGAAAGTGACATCCCCTCTTAGCTAGTCTCATTGAAGTACTGAAAATGAGAAATATTCAATTGTCTTTCCTATATTTCCCAATTTCAGTGGGTTTTTTTGGGTTTTTTTTGTTTGTTTTTTTTTTAAATCAAAGTATTTGCAAATAACTATGACCAGGCCAATTTAAACTTCAGAATTCCCAAACTTGAAAATCAATTAAACTATTTTTTGCAATTAAACAGATTACAGTAGAAACATCTGCTTCAACTGGATGTTTTCCAGAGTATTTACAATTCAAATGTAGCTGCATTGTTTAAATAAAGAAGTAGAAATAATAAAACAAAATAAGAAAGAAAACCAACCAGTAATCAGAGGAGAACATGTCCAAGTCTTTACTTATGCCTGATCAAATGAAAAACTAATTTAACTGCAAGTATTAGGTGCTGAAATACACCTCCAGCCCATATTTGAAATTGAAAGCTGCCAGCTGCCCTTACCAAAGGAAAAATTAACTACTTCTTAAAAAAATCTTCAAAGGCAGAGAGAAATAAAATTATCAGGTGCAATGTAAGCCATTGACGTATTTGAAAAGTATTGAGTTGGCAGGTAATCCCCTTTCTGATGAGCTCCTCTGTCCCCATTACTTTGTAACTCCACATCAACTTAGACACTGTGAGGAACTTAGCAAAGGAATTCCATCTCTCCCTGTAATTCCATTTTGTTCCTTTCTGCTGCTGTGCCACCTACAATCTGACTGCTGGCTTCTGGCCTGTGGAAGGGATCCAGACACAAAATAACCTAGCAGAATGATTAGCTTTAATCATTCTCACATCTCGTGCCATCACAGGGACACTTTTACTGGCCTTGCTGTTGGACCACCAACCAAAAATGTTTCTTAAAAAAAAAACCCAAAAAACCACTGTACTTGAAAGAAACACTTATGTCTGTGACTGTGGTGAAAAGAAAACGGCAGCTTCATAAATAGCATTTTGCAAGTTTTCGTGTTGTATTTTAACACTGTGTTTATTTGGATGGCATTTGCTCTTCCATGAATGCAAGAAAACAAGAAACAGATATTTTTCCCCATTTAAAACTTGAAGCATATATACAAAGCTGTACATTTTCTCACCCAGCATTTGATGCTCAGAAAATTCAGTCATCCTGCTTAGACACTCTAGCAGATCTAAACCAAGCATCATTAAATCAAAGAAACCACTAAAAAAAAAAACAAGCAATGAGAGGTTTAAAGACTTCCAAACAACTAATCAAGAGAAAGGGAAGAACTATTCAATTAAAAGAAATAATTTTCAAAGACAGTATTCTATATCACAACCCAACAATGACAGCTAAGAAGCAATAGCTAATAAACATGAAATCATTTCATAATGCAATCTGCCTTTGAAGCAAGGGCTGCCAGATTCTAAATTTGTATATTTATAACCTTGAACCATGTACCAAATTCAAATATGCACCTAAATGAGCCTCCAATAAACATACATGTCAAAGAAGAAACCAGAAACACACATCAAAATTACACAGCTATGGTATTGGTACATTTGACTGCCTGAAATAAATATGGTCTGTGGCTCTCACTACAGAAAGCATGAGTTGTACAAGTTTTTGCTGCACAAGTACTGAAATGCCCACTATTACAGATGGAAGTTTAATAAACTCAGAGAAAGAAAAAAATTCATATATTAAATAGTTCACGCATAAAAAATTATACCTACAAATACAGCAGCACTGAGTACTGACTGTAAACACTTCATTCATTACCTGAAATAAGGACTACCATAGCTTTAAACCTAAAGAGTCTGTAGGGAGAAACTATTTTGCAACATAACACAGCACTGCCAAAATCCCTGCCTCCATTGAATAAAAAAGTCAGTTTGCTTGAGAAGGGATTTCTCTACAGCTGTAAGATGAAGAATGTAGGTGATAGTAAAAAGGAGTTGATGATAAAATAAATTAAGACAGCTCTTCACATCTTAGTGCATGAAGTCATTCCTGTATTTTCTACTGAAATTCTCTGAATCTTCCACCTGCCTTTTATCAGAATGCCATAACTTAGTTTGGTGAATGACTACGACCAACACCAGTTTCACTTCAGTTCCTGCTGGCAGCTGAAGCCTTAATAATTGGCACAGATTAACTTCGAGCAGCAGAGGTTGCAGTGTAAAGAGAAGCTCTGACAACTACATGTGGAAGGAAAACAAATGAAAAGTACCCTGCTATTCTAAGTAATCCATTCCAAGTAATCCAACTCGAAGTTTGACAGAGCCATAGTGAGAAAGCAATGGGAATTGCAATGGGAGTCTAAGCACTCAAAAGCAGAACTGTTCCTGTGACATACCAACCAGTTCTTACAAGAAACAGACCTCACTTAAAGTTCCAGTGGTTTCTAATTCTATTCCTTTAATTGTGTTTATTGCTTTAATGCATTTATTTTCACTTGATATTTACTCTCAGCTGGATTTACTCCTTGATTTCAGACAAACCTACGACAGAATTTTTGAAACAAAGTGAACTTATTTGTAGTCCATTCTTGTGGCAGCTTTGTGACACTCTTCCAAAATTTGCTCTTTTCAAAAATATCAACAACAAGCCTAAAACACACAGCTTAATTTCTGAAGGCATCTACCTAAACAATAGCACCACTCTGGGGCTACACTAACCTAGACTGATTCATTAATTTTGAGACCAACATAAGGAGATTGTTCAGTTCACAAGAAAAGATGAAGTTATTTTTAGTTTGCAACCAGCTTCAGCCTGGACATTCAGTTAGGACTATTCTGCTTTATTCACAGAAAAAATTTCTTAGGTAGAAACTTCCTTGCTGCTGCTGTTGCCTGTGAAGCCTCCCTCTGCAGGGAGCTGCTGCAAACACAATCCACCTGGCACGCCAGCACTGCTGACATTCAGCTGCAACAGCTGTGAATCCCTGCTTGCACAGACACAGCTCCCAGCCAGCACACACAGCAGCATCACACGCAGCCAGGGAAGTAACTTGGTACCAAGATGAAGTAGCTAAACACTAAGAAATACGGGGGAAAGGTAAAAAGGAACATCATCTTTCAGTTTAATTATCTTCCACACTGCTTTTACTTCTGCATTAATTCAATTACAGATATGTTGGTGCACCCAAGCTCCTCCAAACAGCACATTTGCATATTTTAAACAGTAGCAACTTTTTTTTTTTTTGCAGCTGTACACCCTTTCCAGCATTTTCTGAGCATGCACCAACCATGACAGAACCCAAGCTTTTTTTTTTGTTATAATTACTACAAAATACAGAAAGTTATTCTTTACTCATTATGCATTGCCAGCTTTTACAACACAAACAGTCCAGCCTAGAATGGATTTTCGTAGGCAGATATGAGCATATTTCCTCTAAGAGCATTACCTCTGCCCACTGAGCACATGGACAATGCCAGACTGAATGCAGAAATTCCTGCTGAAACACAGAACACATCAGTTTAAACACCCATTGCTTAGAGCTGACTTTAAGAGCAGGAAAAGCCCATCTCCTCTCTGCCCATAATATACATCATGTAATTAACTACACAACCCAGCATCACGTAGGGAACATAGTAACTCAATTTATGCAGTGTTGCCTAAGAAAAAAAGTATGTAAGAGATACTACTAATCAAAAATACTAGTGCTGAGCTTGAAGTAATTAAAAGCTTTCCTGAGGTCTCTTTATGAAGAGGAAAACAGTCCTTACAGTGCACTAGCAGAAGAGGCCTGGAGGTATCATGCAGACTGAATCAGTGCCTCTGCTCACCTGTTCTCAATAAGGGACAGAGCTGAACTTGTTAGTCTCACTCTCTCTGCTCAGCTAACAAGACTCCACGGATCTCACACTCCTGCTTTTCCCACATCAGGCAGGCGTCTCTCACTGACATCTAAAGCCTTTTGTGTAATCATTCATCTCTTCAGAGGTGCAATGCAAAGCTTGAAAGAAATTAAACAAAAAAAAAAACCAAACCCAACTATCATCTGTTTGATAGTTTGAATCATCCAGCCTGACCATTAACCTAACACTGCCAAGCCACACCACTGAACCGTGTCCCTAAACACCAAGCTGTTTCCTCTTCTCCAATGGCTTGTTACCTGAACAATCTAGAAAATAATTGCCTGTGTGTGTGAAAATATCAC
This sequence comes from Orthonyx spaldingii, assembly GCA_013397795.1. Lineage (NCBI taxonomy): Eukaryota > Metazoa > Chordata > Aves > Passeriformes > Orthonychidae > Orthonyx > Orthonyx spaldingii. Next base: position 930,680 of record VZTJ01003630.1, read on the forward strand.
AAAAGCCTTTTCATTTCTCTAACAACCAGAAGCCACAAATACAGACAACAAAAGGAAGGAAAATGAGAGACCAAAACTAAAAGCTCTTGATAGCAGTCCTTGAAAACGATACACTAATGATAGACTTGCAGTTAAATTTCTGAAAAAAATAAATTGTAACAATGCTAAAGCAAATCCAAGAAGTACATACAAGAACTCCATACAAAGAATTAAAAGCATGCTAAGCTTCAGTATTCACAGCTTACAGGTGAGAAATTGAGGAAAAGAAACTAATCAAATCATAGGACACAGAACACTCTGCCACTGCTGCTCTTTTGCAACATGTACCACTTCATTACTTTATATCTTCCTTGATAACCCAAAAAACAGCTCTTAATAGCAGGTCAATTACTTTAAATCTTAAGCACTAAATCTGCAAAACTCACTAACCTCCCTGGCAGAAAGAGCTGTCGATGACCCCAGCATGAAAATCTCCTCCTGGGCAGAGTAAAGCCCTCAAGGTGAAGGGGGACACAAAGGGATGGTCACAGGTGCCACCAACGCATCCCTGGGAGCAGCAGGGAAAGGAAGGAGCTAAGAACAAACAGGGAAACCCCACGGATGTTCCAAAGCAAGGCTAGAAACAAACTCAGGGCAGAATCAATTGCCTGGCCCGAGCTTAAACGGAGCTCCAGGGGGTGTGGGCTCCAGTGCCAAGTGATGCTAGTTAGGACAATTAAGGGTTATTAGTGGCCCTGACAGATTTTTTCAGCTTATTCCACTCACCACAAATTAAAGCCAGTTCTGACAAAATTTGTTTAAACAGGTACTTTTCTGTCCACCAGGGTTTAATTAATCTTGAAATAAAATGCCATTTAAATACCTCAACTAAGCATTAAGCAGATGAACTACCAGGATTAATACTGAAAAAGTGTTTTACGTATTTTTCTTAGTCTTGTATCAACAGTATTCCTGTTGGGCTTATTTTCAAGGAGCAAGGACACTTGACCAAAAAAAAAAAAAAAAGCAGCTGAAAGGAAGCTCAAAAGATTTCATCTTTGCAGACAGTATAGAGGTAAACAAACCCTTTTATCTCTGTGAATTTGATGTATTTTTTGAGTAGATTAATAAAAACTATAATTGAAAATGGGGTAGGAGGTTCAAGGATTCAAGTTTGACACTACTGGGTTTTGTAAAGGGGACTGATACTTCAGCAAGCTGTTGGAGGCTTGTCAAAGTCTCAAAAAGATGTGGACAGGCGCGTATTTATATAAAAGGCTTTTTGAAAATGCCCCTTCCGCAGGTGCTTCAAGAAACAAAGCTGGCACCAGGGGTAAGGTCCAGCAGGAGGAAACACCTGGCTAAGGAGCAGTGCAGCAGCATATGGTCACAGTCCACAGCAGGGAGGAGTCACTGCTGGAGCTCTGCAGGGATTGGTACTGGAATTGGAGATACTCAGTTAAGTGCTCTAAGATAGCAACTGGATGGTCCGTTATTAAATTACCTCAAGGAAGAGATGAATAGGAAAGTAATCAAGTTTGCTGATTAAAGTCGGCTATGGAAGATAAGATGACTGAGCATGAAGCAAACACCTAATTAAAAAGGAAACATCACCTATTACACAGGTATTATCTTAATCATAATTTATTGGAGATTAGGATAACATTTCAGAGAAGTTTTACCAAAGATGCTCACCTTGCTTTTACTTTCTTTTGCCATCTTTTTGTTACTACTGTTGTGGGCATAACCTTACATTCCTTAAGTGGAAAAATATGTCCTACATTCTATGTGGAAAAAACACCTACAGATTATGACTAGGAATTCACATCAGCTGGAGCAGCACGAATTCCCAAGTGACTAACCTTTAAACTCAGCTGGAAACATCCATGCTGTTTTAACAAAAAAATGTATTCAAAAATGAAAAAAAAAAAAGTCTCACTTTGGGCGGGGCAGGCATTTAATTGCAGTGAGACTCTGCTTTTGCAACACTTAGAGAATTTCAAATTACTTGCATCGTTTGATTACTTATCCAAGTCATTTAGAATCAGTTTACACTGTATGTACTAGTAGAGAGGTCACATAAGAGTAATTGAGACAGCTATTCTAGCTAGTATGTTTACAACACTGCTTCTGCTGCATTATTTTGTGACAAGTTCTGTATTGTAAAGAGTTCTGCTTCTGTAGTGCTTGAGCTGTCTGTGCTGACAACCTCTCCTGGTCTGTGGAAAGTCATCACATCTTAAACTTTCCTTTCCAAAGCAGAATTTTTGTCCTCAACTGGTCACTGAGATTGGATAACTGCATCACACGTTTCACTGTGTTATACCTTAAGCCTATTGGAACAGCCTAAAGCTCCTAAAATAAGGTGCAAACTACTTTTTAAGAATCATATTTAGCCAAGAACAAATTAATTCCTTGGTAAGGACCAGGAACTGATAATAGATCCTCAAGGCAGTCCAAACAATATTTTTCAGTTGAAAAATTTTAAAAACCCAGCAAAGATACTCCTGCAAATGCTGAAGTTGGTAGGGATCCACCCCTCCGGCACAGTGTATTGTGCAATGTATCACAGTTTGTACAAAAAAATCACATTTAAAATTACCTTCCTATCTATAAAGTGGAAACAACAGTTGTTAAAAAAAATTTTTTAAAAAAAGAATTAAAAATTGTTCCATGGTTTATTAAGGGAACTGCAGGTCAATGCTCTTTAGCCACATCCGGCAAAATAGCAGGGAACATAAAGAGAGTAGAGTAAGTAAAATGGATACTTGAGATTTATATTGTGGATAAATGTGATTTATATTGGAAGTGTCAACATGGCTTTTTGGAAGAAAAGCCTGGAAACACAATGCAGTTCTGTGAGGAACAACAGCACAAGGTTAATGATGTTCCATCTAAGGAATTTACAAAGATTTCCAAAGGCTTTTAAACAAAGCCAAAATCATTCATTATGGGGTTTGGGTTTGTTGTGTTTTAAAAGGAAATCAGGCAGCCACCTGAGATAACAAGAAAGGCATAAGCCACAGATTGTAAATCCTCACAATTCATTTCAAAACATGTTTAAAAAGGTCAATCAGGAGCAGTCAACATGGATTTACAAAAAGCAAATCATGCTCGACCAACCTAATTTCCCCCTGTGACAAAGTGACTGTCTATGCAGATAAGGAAAGCTGAGTGAATGCAATATACATTGACTTTTGGAAAGCTTTTGAACGTCTGACACAGCATTCAGATTTAAAAGCTGAGGAAGCCTTGCAGTTGACAAGGAAAAGCTCTGAATTAAGTGACTCAAGAGATTCATCTGGCATTACAAATAATACGCACAGGCATGGAATATTCTGTTTGAACAATGCATTTATACATTAGTTATAACTTAAAAAACATTCTGAACTTTATATGTGGACTACAGAGAAGCAGAGTGTCTCAATGGCAAAAAGCATACACATGGCAGAAAGAAAAGCAAATAACTAGATATTAACCTGAGCATTAGAAGGCAGCACCAGAAGAGCAATCTAATTCAGGAATTAGATTAATAGTCATCATTATGTCTCTCTCTCCTGTCTAAAATCCTTCTTTTCACTTATTAGCTGGATCTAGTTCAGAAAGCTACAGGAAAAGGGAGGTAATTCGGTGGACCCCAGATGGTGGGTTTGCTTGTTTGTTCGTTTGAAGTGTTTCCTAATTCTCTGGAGTTAAGCAAGAACGTGGTTGGTTGGTTCCATCTGACACTTGACAAGAACCAAGGAAGTGTCAGGAAGAACGATGGCTAGCAAGCCAACTACATCAAATAGTAGGCAACCTGATTACCAATCTTTAATAAAGGTTAAAAGCAATGCAACAGGAGAGCACACTTATCAAAACAAAGTGTTTTGACAGACCCAAAATGTGTTTTCTTTTGAGAATTTGTCTCTCGGGTATTTTCCATTTTCATCTGGAATGGACAAACAACAACAACACTTTCCCATAGGACAAAACAAAATGTAAGCTTGGTTATGTCTCTAATCAGATTTTTCAGCAATGAAGGAAAAAAGACCTGATGTCTTTCATCTCCTGCTTCACCACTATCAAAACAAAGTTAGACAGGGATAAAGTAATATTCCCAGAAGGGAAAATATCTGCACCACTTGTCCAACAGTCCTGCAGAAGCTCCATTTCAAGCACTTCCATTGATCCCAGTTACCTAGACAAACTGGTGCACTGGTGCCTGAGAGCCAATTCCCCGTGTCCCCCCTCTCACAGCCGTTTTACTTTGGTTTCATGTAAGTTAATTGTTTACACACAATATTGGCCTCTTGTGGTACTGAGCACAGTTCCTACTTTCATAGCTAAATAGAGTTATTCTAGGCTGTGCCAAGAAGTTACAGCATGCTATTCAGTAAAATTAGAACAAACAGGAAAATTTGTCATTGCATAAAATGCAGCACTAATTCATTTTTCATGACTGAAAAAATGTATTTATAGGGCATTTCTCATATAAAAGACTTTGTTGCATAAACTTAACACACAATTTGCAAATTCCATCTAATTAAAAAAAACATTTAGGAAGTGAATGGTTTTAGAATGTTGTATGAATTAAGGGTATGAGAAGAGTGACAGAATATTCATTCATACTTATTTTTAATCAGCCAACTGGGATACCAAGATATTGTTTATGAGGGTTCTGAATACATCACAATCAAATGCAATTACAAAATAAACGTAATTCTAAAGCCACTTCAGTAAGTTAAAGTCACCAATATGAACACCTAAAAAAGACTCGAGTTAAGATTCAGTTAAATTATTTGCATTGAACATAAATATTTACTGACAAATACTCATTGCTGAAAACATAAGAAAGAGAACAATGATTAAAACATCTAAGCCCTCTGAGATTGGTTCAGAAGTCCATTGACTGCTTCCTTTCTCTAAATGCTTTGGCTAGAGAGAGGGTTTTTTGTAATCAGAAGCCTCATAAGAAAAGGAAGAATAATTCCCAAAGATAGGAATTTCTTCCTCTCAAAGGAAAATCGTATGAGCTCCTTTTTCTCCCTGATTTAAGTGGTTTCAGCTCAATGTCTTTCCACTGTGCACAAACCATGGTGGACAGCTAACCTGTACTGAATAAAGGTATTGAACCGTGAAAAATTTCACAGAAATCTCACTTAAAACTGGTTTCTAATTTTGAGGCTGCTTGTACTTATTAAAAATTACTTCTACAAGCAAAGGTATCAAAACTATTATAGTCAGATGAGTTAATTACCAGCAGCAACGTTAGCCTGCAACATTCACTTTGGTGGTCAGAAGAACTATACCCTTACAGCATGGTATATGGAAAATTAATTTGTTTTTCCTACCACATCACAGCTGTGGACTGAATTTTCAAGTGCCATTCAGAACTGCCACTGTCATAACTCCTAATTTCTCTTGTTGTTTCTCTCTTTGTACAAATATTAACCTGAGGTTTGCGTTGAACTGAGACAATTCTTTTGCCTGACAGTGATGAGTAATCACACCACTTTCTTTGGCAGCTATTGGCTTTTTCAGAAAAAAAAAATCTGGACACTGTATGATTTTGAGAGGACTATGAAGACAGTATGAAGAACTTCTTAGCTTCAAACAAAAGAAAATGGTTAAAAACTTAAATCTTGCAAAAGCCATCTTTAATAGAATCAGGTAACCATGGTACTTCAGAACAATGTTACTCAGCATTTACACTGCAATTATTTAAGTGTTGTATCCAAGTCAACAAGAAGGGTCCAGTTTGCACAGAACATTCACAGAAAAGAGCAATTTAAGAGCAGAGGATGCAATTTAAAGGCAAATATACAAGCTGGATGATGGTAAACATTTCTTTCAACAGGTCTCAGAGGTTTAAGTATCTATCTTGAGAATCTAACATTGTCAAGGAAAAAAGTTTAAAATTTGCCATCACTAGAAATGGAATTGTAAAATTAGGAACCTTTTTGTATTTCAAATAACCATCCCAGAAAGCAGAAGGGAACATGGTATTGATGATCCACTTCCATTTAAGTGGGATGTATGGAATCCCAAAAGTGCAGTGGTTTAAATAATCAAAAAATGGTAAAGTACAGACTCACTGCCCGGACAGAAGAGTCCTAAGGGAATAGTCAGCTTTTTTAGCAAGTGAAGTAAGTTCTTACTTTGCTTCCTTATCAGAATTGTAACACTGAGTAGCAAACAATTTACAACCTGCTGTTCTAGAGAGGGAATTCATGGAGCAGCATTCTCCAAGCCCTCTGGTTAAACGCACTTATCTGAGACCGGTGACGCCCGCCAGGAGCCCCTGACGGCCAAGGGGGGAGCCTGTTCTCTGATTTGGCACGAAAGAGATGATGAGATATTGAAGTGGTGGTCCTTTTTCTTGTACAACAGGAGATGTCTCAGAAGCTCATTGAGTGCACCCTGATTTTCCTTCACATCGAGACTCCTGCACAAGGAACTACAGATCATCCCTCAGGTATTTCCTTCCTACACCAGTGTTGTTCTGCAACTATGGGCCTGAGCTTCTTGTCCAGAAAGAGATGACAGCAGGCTAAACCAAAAGTGCACTCAGTTTCCTGATGACTTTCATCTGGCAGGACAGACACTTGGGGAACCCAGACAGCCAAGAATTTCTGTAATATTACATAGTGAGACATCAAAAGATGATGGCTGTAATGCTCCTTTACATTAACTTTTTGGAAGAGTAGCAGTAAATAGGGTTTACAATGGTGACTTAAGACACATTACAAAGAAAAAAGTGTGAAAAAAGACACACTCAGACACATTACAAAGAAAAAAGATTGATTATGACAGCAAATTCTCAGTCTTCCAAGCCAAAATGCAAGTGTACACAGAAGATACAGCAAAAAACAAAAGCAAATTCCTTTTTTTGCCTTATGGAGATCCTCAGTGTTTTACTTTCATAATTCAGTTGCCCTCTGTCAAACCAGGCACTGTTACTGCACTCTTTTCTCCCTCACGTCAATAAAAATAAATGTAGTAATATTGGAGGAGGGAAACAAGCAAAGAAACAAACAAGCATATACTTAAGAGTCACTTCTTATATAATCTATCACACCAACCTACAAGGGAGCTGTCCAGCTGGGATTTTCACCCTCCTACTCTGTTCTCTTGGAAAAATTAGCTTTTTCAGATTCTAAAATACAGACCATTAGAAAAGTGAATGGCCACTGAAGTTACTAAAAAATAAAACAACACGCAATGAAGCAAAGCTATTTTTTTTTAATAGAGATTAGGAATACAGACTGTATGGACAGCAATACACAAAGCTTTAATTCTTACTTCCCTGTAAGAACAGGAATAATTTTGTGGTCTGCTACAGAAAATACACTTTCTGTAGCTACATCATATATTAGTTTCTTTCAGAAAATAATTTATAAAATGTAATATAAATTGTATGACATTGGAGAGACAGGCTGGTATCTCATTTTAGTCAGCTGCAATACGCCGCATTTCATTATGGATTCTAAACAGAGCTGGTTATTTTCTAATGGATTTCTGGAAAATGCTAAATACTATCAAAATGTCTCAAAGGTGATCAACCTTTTATGAAATCAGAAATTTAAGGGCACACGAGCTGGGGAGGTTGCCTTCCCCTGCTGGCAATTCCTGGACATCCTGCCCTCACATCAGCAATTATTTATCAGCTCGTGTGAACTGGCAGGGAACAGCCTTTCTGTGCCCAAGTTCCCGTGTCTCCTTTCTCTGCAACAGGGAGCCTAAATGCACTTTGGAGCACAGAAATCTGAGAGTGCCTCTGCTCCAGAGCACATGAAATCTCAGAGCTGGAGCCCGGTATATGAAGACTTCAGCTCCTGACTGAAGAACTGGGAGATTTCTAAATTGTCGATAACTGAGCAAACAGCCTCAAAAAGCCTCAAAATATTCAGCACATCACATTTTTCCCATCTGCTGCACAACTGCTGTTCATTAAAACACTGTCTGCTATCTCCTACAGGTTTGGTGTTTTGGTTTTGTCTCTTTTTAAAAGGTATTTGCCATATTTATTTTTTTTTCAATTATTGTTGGAGTTTTTAATCCTAAAAGTAAACCTAGGAAACATATTTAATCCCAAACTGGAGAAACAAAACATAAACAAAAAACCTTTTAAAATCAGCTATTTACTGTTTGACAACATGAATTAGAAATAAAGATGCCTGAAACTAGCACTGAAAGCCTCTGATAAGACAGAGTTATGTGGTTTAATATCAATAACTCCTTTCATAGGAGAAAAATCCCGAGATCTTTGCCTTTTCCCCTCACCTCCCAAGATGAAGACAGGAAAGTTTGTTCACCCCTTCCCTGACTGTACTCTCTGTACTCACAGCTTGGCACCTTTTCGTACCAGGACACAGAAGTCTTTCTGGCCTGAGTGGAAACACGGACAGCATGTTATCCATAAAACCTGTCTGCATCCTAAATGACTCTCCACCAGGCTCTGTCCAAAAGAGATTAATGAGACAGATTTCCCCTCTGTCTGCTGCTCTGCATGTTTGTGTTCCATGCTGAAATCATGAAGAGCTTCAGGGCAGAATTAATAAAAATTGATTAAAACAAACTGGATCTCTATTTTTCTTCATTTGTGCCTGGAAAAATGTGTTGATACATTACATTAGATTTCATTAGTAAAAGCCACAATTTAGGATATGTTAAATATCCTGATTACTAATATTTTTTATTTGAACATTTTCTATTCTTAATCTAAGATGCAGATCAACTTTCCTTTTTTTTCCTGGGAATTCTAATAATAACAACACATTTTCTTAATACTCTTAGTACTGAAAGCATAAGAAGAGACTGGTAAGGAGTCTTCCATTGGGAAGATTAAAAAAAAATTACTTTGCTCATTAACTGGGACAAGCATTCAATCCATCATCTGAAAAGATGAATTAATGAGTAAATATTAGACACAAAGATAAAAATCCAGAATCTCAGGAAAGTGGGAGGGGAGTGAAGGAAAACTACAGTCATGTCTAAGTTTGCAAAGCACAGAACTGCAGAGCTCAAGCTGAAGCTGTGGCTTATCCCTTCCACAGTAGATTTGTGAGATCAGATTTAAATCTGCTTTACTGCTTTCCCCAAGGACTCCCAACACCCAGCAGCAGCCGGAAGGTGCAGTTGGGATTCTCTGTACATCTACTTCTCACCGCAGGGGTTCTCAAGAACTCCAGTCTTCTCGGGTGTCCCGACTTTACAGCCTCTAGGACAAGTATGCTGAGGTAACAGGTATTTACAGATGTGCTTTTTCTAACAAGGTATTTTTTCCCCAAAGATATTTTGAATTTTATGTAGCAAAAATTATCAAGTAGCATAGGCATTCTCCCTGTTCCCAGAAATAGCTTTGTCCCCTTTGTCATTTACAAAGTCCTTACAGTGGAATTCAATAAATCAAGCTACAGTCGTGAAGTTGATCCCCATGTTAGTGAGCACTTCAGTAATTAAGTATTATGCATAAGTTTGACAAATTTTATTTATTTTGATGTTTAACTTTTCAGTGTCAGAAAAGGTTCCAAATTCTTCTCAGTATCAAGACACACATATATTTTTATTTTTATAAGCATGTCAACACTACTCTCGTATTTAATATATCCATATTAGTTTACATGGAAGAACATCTGTCCTTTAATTCCTCAGCCCGGCACACTTTCAAATAATTCCAGCTACACAGCACTCCAATCCTATTTTCTCCAAGCTTGATGTTAATCTTAAGTCCAGGATGATGTTTGCTTTCTATTGCAAGGCCCCAAAATGTAAACAAATTTCTTCCCAAAATGTACTCTGATAAAGGGACTACCCAGAAGAAAAGTGATGCTAAATAAATTATATCACTTTAACAGCAGACACATGCAATCACTACAAACGTTAAAAATCTAAAAGGAAAAAAAAAAAAAAAAGACAAAACCAAAACCAACAGAAACCTATTTAGATACCCAATAAACAAAACCTATTTGCTACCACATCAGGCATATGCAGAAATAAGAGAGTCCTTTCCATTTAGTTTCCCAAATGAACAGCCTTGGAGATATAAACACACACTTGTCAGGACAACCTCCCCAGTGTGAATGCCAATTCTGCAGAACACAACTCTGTATGCACCAAAGATTAAAAACTGTTTTTCAGGGTCAAGAGAGATTTCAGGGCAAAAAGCTGCATTTACCTGATCTGAATAAACGATAAAGAATAGAAATCCATTAACACAGCAAGAAGATCCACATTGCATCAGTTTTCAGCAGACTTGGCTAATCTAGACTCCATTTCTTATAGCTGGATATTCTCCATTTTGTTGAAGAAACAAATGGCAGATTAGGCAGAACCAGATTTAGATTCACATTGCAACAGAATGAAAAGGAAAGGTTGGTCAAACTGCAGAAATAATAATGACGAAGTAAGAAAAATTACCAAGGAATTAAGTTGCTAGGATACTGCACACTAATGTGAAATCAGATATAACAATTAAAGTAAAACTATACTTTCTGGATCTAAGAACAAAACCATTTATTAGTCTAAGCCAAGTAATTAATTGGAATATTGAAAACAGAAGTAAATGAAAGAAAGCAACTCAAAATGCTACATAGTCACGTTCGTATCAAAAGCTCAAGAGGTGAATTGACACACCATTACAGACACCAATTTGACAGCAGCAAGTATAGATTCAAGACTACCTTTGCACTTACACCATCAACATGACCTTCTGCTTTGGCAAGCTGTAGTTTAAAAATTTTCTCAGTGTTACTGAGAAGCCAGTGATAGCACAGAATAGTAAAAGCCAAGTGTTGAAAACCGCAAAAAAACAACAAACCACAAACACACCAAACAAAAACCCAAACAAATGAACAAACAAACAGAAAACAAACAAAAAACCCCAAACCCTTGGCATCTACCTCTAAAATGCCATTAGATCTGCATGGATAATAACAAAGTAGTTCACTGTCAGACGAATTCTGTAATAGGGAGAAGTCCGTGCTTCTTCAGAGCTGGAATCCCCTTTTCTCAACCAAACTCACCTTGGATATCTAAATCAATATTCAGATCTCCATCCACCCTATCGAGGTACACAGGAGTACCCAGCCTCTCCTTTAACAGTACCAAACTAATGTCCATGCCATGAATTTGGGTACAGCTGTATGAGGTACAGAATGACGGGGAGCACTCTCAGCAAACCTCCCATATCAATATGTATCAATACATTTCCTGCTGTCTGTGGTGGATTGTCCTTTTCTGGCTGGTAAGTCCTCCAAGCCACCACTGTCCACTCAGCAGGACAGGGGGGTAAGAAAATAAGATGGAAAAAAACCCATGAGTCAAGACAAAGGCAGTTTATCAAAGTAATAACATGTGGAAGCATGTTCCACTGCATGTGGAAGCAAAGGAAAACAAAAGATTTTATTCTCTACTTCTCATCAGCAGGCCAAAGTCCAGTCACTTCCCAGGAGGCAGGGCTTCAGTACACAGCCTGGTTGCTTGGGATATGTTGTAAATATCCTTCCTCCTGCTCTCCCTTAGCTTTCTTTGCTGAGCTGATGTCACACACTATGGAACATCCCTTTGGTCAGTTTGGGTCAGCTGTCCTGGCCGGGTCCCCTCCCCAGAACCTGCCCACCCAAAGCGCAGCAGAGAGGGGGGATGAAGGAGAGTCAGCGTGTCTCCAGCAGCACCAAACCCTGGTGTGTTACCAACACCTTTCCAGCTGCCAAGGCAAAGCACTGCACTGAGAGTGCTGCTGTGGGGAAATTAACTCCATCCCAGCCAGAACCAATGCCCTATTTTAGATAACACTTCAAATCCAACAGATTTCACAATCTCAAATCAATCATTATCAGAATACACCTGTTTTGTCTGGAAAAGGAATACAATCTTTTCAAAACAAGGAAGTCCTCAAAAGCAAAGTTTCTTTGTTCAACATCAGTTCTCCACTTTTATTTTTTCTCCACTTAGATCCTGGCCTACACACCAAGAGATCTGACTACTTGGGAAGCGGGTCAAAGAAACTGGTTTGCATAGAAAACCTTAAGTAAGACTCTGCAAAGTGTCCCTTTTAGTCAGTTAGTTCTTATCTGCTTAAATACTACAGCTGTATGGGAAGAAATTCCTCAAGAGAGTGAAACTAATCAAGTAACCAAAACAAACAAATAAAAAAAGCTCTAATGAAAGTAAGGGAAGTTTTGAAATAGAGAATTTTCTTCAAATTTGTAGATAAAAGGAGCACATCAGCCTAAGGCAATGATTTTTCTAGACTGTACTAGCATCAGCTCACCTTCGTATGAATAGGCAAATAGTTCTCACCCCCTTTTCATCAAATCAAGACTTACAAATTCAGCCACAATTATGAGAGATCAGTGCATATTCTAGTATGCAAGAGTAAATCTTTGACACATTTCTTTAGGCACCTGTGACTTCTTATGTTACGAAAATGCTGACCTCTGAATCTCAGGCATGCAAGCTCCAAATCTGCACTCACTTAAATTTATTTATCTGTATTTTGTAATTTATTTGACCAATTGATAGCAGGTTGAAGCACTTTTTAAGGTGACTCAGAAAACCTTGAAAGCCTTTTAAAACCTCAGAACACAAAAGCTTATAATGCCCAGAAAGATTGTCTACAACCACTGTGGCCCAGCTCCAAACCAAATAATGTTCATTATCAAACCCAATACTGTTCATTTTCAATATATTGAATACATTTCTCCTTACAAATATGGAATATATTCTTATATAAAACTACTCTGCTCTAGCAGTTTTACTGTGCAAAAAACACTGTTCTCCAAAAAAAGTTGATTTGAGAGTTTTTGAACCAAGCAAGAACCACCATCAAAATCAGGCTTTTGCATAAATACAACTCTCCAGGCCTTGCACTACAGCCCAATAACGTGCTGGCACATGGAGCTGGCAACAGATGCAGCAGAAGGAGCATCGACACTTTCAGCATCAAAACACCTGTCTGCAAGGCCAGCATGGGGAAGGACAGGGCCTTGGAGCTGCAGCTGAATTCCAGATAATCCATGCAATTCATTACATTGGGGAGCGATGGCAGAAAACTTGTGACTTTATAAAGCCTATGGACCTGCTAAACCCTGACGCCCTGAAACTGAATAAAATATTTTCAAGTATTTCTATGCAGAACCTCTAAGACAGTAACCATTTGCAAGCATGCCTACATATGGCTGATTTAGAGATTCTGACAACTGACCATGGCAAGAATCTCAGCAGAATCTGTCACCCCTTCCCTTTTCCAACCACAAGTCACTCAAATTTGCTGCTCCCCAATATCTGCTGTATGACAAAAGCCTCTGCAATGCTGCACACGTCTAATCCTTGTACACAACATCCTCCCTATCCAGCAGCACGCTCTGCTTCAAATTGCCATTGAATCAGGCAGTTCTTGCAACCCAAGACAACTTGTTGGCTTGTTTATGTTCAACAGATGGGCCATAAACTTGGAGGCAGCTAAAAGAAGAAATAAAACTGGCAAAATAGTTCTGATAAGGCAGAAGGAAGCTGCATTCACAGAAGGATCCATTAAGCTCCCCTCTGTCCCCTCCCAAATATCACACTGATAGATGAGGAAAAAATTGGTGCCAAGGGTTTGCTCTGATATGTAGAAAAACCTGTCCAGGTCTTCTAATGTTTTATTTTTCACTTTCACCTAAATGTTCTAAACCACGGAAAAATGAAGACAGAGAGGGAAGCGTTAGCATTGGGCTTTGGATGTTTTGGGGGTTTTTAAACTTTTAAATTTGACAATTGCAGACAAGCTCCAAGGATGGATAACTAACGAGTATTCTTAGCTCATGCAAAAGCCAGACACGAAGCTGAGAAAAGAGCTAGACAGAAATTCTTCCTTATTTTTGCAGGATGACTAAGTTTACTGCACAGTTCAGAACAACATAAGGTCTCAGAATCTTATATAAATACATATTTATACAATTAATCTATTTATACAAATACATTAATAAAACAATAATATTATTTTATATCTAGCTTTCTTTCAAATTAATACAATATCCATATTTGAAACATGTTTGATTCTTTTTTTCTCAACCAAAATTGGCACACTGCCAAGGTCTCAATTCAACTAAACTTCTCATTTGCATTTATTTTTTTGCAATGTGTGGTACAGTCTAAGCGATACAATTCAAAATAAAGAAAAAGGAAGGATATACAGACATAGTAACTGTTTCACCATTTGTAGTTAGAATACACTTTAGAAGTTAATGCACATGTGAAACAAATTCCGTGACGCTGTCAGTCTTGCAAATGTTGGCAGGTGTAAAACTGTTCTACCTAAGAAAAGAGACAATTTAAGATGTCTGAAATTTGGAGTAAAACAATCAGTGTCCCAGAACACTCTCTGAGTGCCAACACACACACGCAGGTCAACAGCAGACAGGCTGTGTCCTGAACTCCAAGCTCAGGGATCAAATTTCAGCAATGCTGGGGTTATCTGGTTATGTTGCTACATCAGAAGAGACAAAGGAGACATCATCGGTTTTGTGTGTGTTCTTGCTTGAACGGTTTTAGGACTGATGATAACAAGAGTGTAGAAACACACAGATGGGTTCTAAGCACAGTGTCTGAGTTCTGCCTTCTCTAAAGAGGCCCTTGGCCATTGCTTCCTCCTTCTCCTCCTTTTATTCCACAGATCCTTGTCTCCTCACCACACCCTGCTTCTTCTCTTCCCTCACTCTCATCCAGTCTCCCTGCCATATTCCCTTCCATTTCCCTCTCCTGCACTGTGTTTCCTCATCAGTCCCTCTTCCCCAGAGCTCCTCTTGTAACCTTCCCCACTCCCCAAAAGTGGCTGTGCCATCCTCTTCTCCCTACCCCAGCTGCATATGGGTGAGTGCAGGATCCGTGGCACGGAGATAGAGCAACCTGCTCCCTCAGGATCAGCTCCGTGGTTCTCAGAGCTGCCAGGCACACAAAGGATGCCACGAGGAAAACCCCCACCAAGGCACACGGCCAAGCTCAAGAGCTGAGCATCGCTGTGTGCTCTACCCATCACCCTGGAACAGCTCCTGGGAGACACAGCAGCTGAAGATGCTGACTAACAGTGCCACCCAACCGATCTGTAATTTTCAGAGTATTTAGAGCATAGCTAACAGCTTTAAGTCGCAGAACAAATGCATCCTGGCAAAGACAGAAATGATGAAAAATTTGGTCACTCTCCCAAGCAAAAACGTTTAGAAACAATGTAGGAGGATAGCAATTTTTTCTGGCAACTGACACCGTGAAAATAAACAATGCATCAGTCTTTTAATTTGTCATCCCCAGTTTAATAATTTAAGTAAGTTAAATGAGTTTTTAAATGTGCACCTGGATTTAGTAAGTTTTTAGCGCATGCCCTTTGTGGTAGACACAGCAAACAATGACAACTTTGAACCTTTTTTAGCTATTGCTTTCTCATCTGCTCCAACCATAAAGTGAATCTTTGAAAACAGTGCAGTGGAAATAGATCAGTTAGCTGATCCTGTTGGTTTTTGTTTCTTCAGCAACTATGATGGAAATAAATCTTTAACCATTGTCTTGGTGCTTACTGCAAGAAGTGAATTTTAAATTGACTTGTAGACAAACATGACTCTGTCTGAATACCTAATGATGAGCACATTTCATAAGGCAGCTATTCTGGTGCCTCGCTTGACTTAGGCACCTGCAGCCTCTGATGAAACACTTCAGAAGATTTGCTGTAATATGCTCTGCAGAGGAAGCACTTTAGAAGCATGACTAAGCAAAGGAGAAACAGAAGATTGCTCCTAAATACCTATTAAATTAAATGTTCAATAACATGCCTGCAAAATATCCTGAGAGGGTTTACATATGTAGGCACACTTCTACAATATATCTGTATGCTGCAGAGGACACACAAGCACTTCAGAGTTATTGAAGTCCACCACCTGCTTTCTAAAAGTTATTCTTAATGAACTGTTCTGAACTTTTAGGGGAAGAAGTGTAAGCCACAATAACTTCAGCCTCAGTCACATTATATGAAACTGCCACCGAGTAAAGCGATGCAAAGACATATTTTCCTTTTTATGAAGAGTGAAAACAAATCAAGTGTAATTCAAAATACCACACATTCCTAATCACACACACACACATATATGCACCAGATCAATGCAATTTCTGTCATAAGAAGCTTTTATAAATTTAGAACTTTTTTTACAAAAACAACTATAGATAGTCAAGAATCCATTTCAAAAATGTATGCTCTTAAGAATCAATGAAGTCTTGTTAAATGAATGTAATGCACAAAATAATGTTCCCAGGTGAACAGCTTTAGTTTAGTAAAAAGATTAACATTATATTAAGCAGTGATTTCCTAATTCTACTGTCAAATAACTTTACATCCAATTCTGGAGTCATAAAAAAATCCTTGCAGGTCTGCAAAGCCATATTTAAAAATGTTATTCAAAAGCAGAAGTACATGTTTATAATTAATTGATAGTAAAACTAAAACACCAACTGTTTTCTCTCTTTTGTGATTTTAACCCACAGAAGAATTTTGCAAATCCTGCAGGAAAGCTTCCTTTTCAAGTTCAGTCTCTACTGACTAGGGGGGTTTGATCTGTTGGCAGATACTACTAGAAATTAATACATTTTCAACTTTCCAGATACACATTCAAGAAAATAGAGTACCAGTATTGGGAATGCAGAAATCTGATTGAGATGGCATTTGTTTGGTGGTTTTTTGGTGGAGTTTTTGGCCACAAAGCATCAACTAGACTTCATATTATCTCACACATTGTTTTGTCAAGTAGCTAAATCAGAGAGCAGAAAATATAACCTTGGACTGCACAACTAGAAAACATTTCCGATGAACTAGGGAAAAAAAAAAATCAAACCTTTCATTTCAGAAGGACAGGATGAAAACTTTAAGCATCTACACTGAAATGTAGCAAATACTCAGAGTCAGCACTTCCACAAGACTTTGTCTGGAAAGACAATCTTAATCCATGGGCAGAAACCCAAAAACCTATTGAGAAGCTTCTGACTTTAAGGAACAGACAGCTACATCAAGAAGCCTCTTTGATCAATTTTCCCCTAAACCTGCTGAAAACATTACAAAAAATGTAATCATAAAAATGAAACAAGGCAAGAATAAATTAATGCTTACAAGGAGGATGAAAAGAACAGTTAACAAGTAAGGTCTTGCAACGAATATATAAAGAAGATTGAAGGAGGAAAAATATTTCCACCTGTATAATTTTTTTTTTTTTTAGCAACATGAATGGAATTTTGATTAACAAGTAAAGCAAATTTCAAGTTCTGTATCAGAAGACAAATATTTTTAGTGTGATAAATACCACACTGGACACATAAAAAAACCCCAAAAACCAAAAAAAAACAATCTATCATTTTTTAACACAAATACAAGGTAGGAATCAAATATTCTCAGATCTTCCTAAGACAATAAATATTTCATATGTGAAATGGAAATCAAACTCTTCCACTGATTTCTGGAGAGCCTCAGATTGATCTTTGGACAAAATTCATTTAACATTCCCAGAAGCAACAACTACCACATAGGTAGGAATGTGCTAATTAAATTTACTGATGATAGATTTGGGAAGAATTACCAGTGTAGGGAAAAACCACAATTTAACAGCTAAAACAACTTCATGACTGAAAGCACTGGACCAATACAGCAGACTGAAATGAGAAATGGTAGCTATTCATTCCTTCTGCATGCTATAGAGAGTTTCTTGTTTTAAGTTTGTGGTTTAAGACTTGGAAGCAAGTAAAAAAAAAATTTAAAATAAGCAAACAAAAAATCAAAAATGTGAGCTCCAAATATTACAGTTCCTGTAAATGACAAGCAGAATAATCCAGCAGCAGTGGACATTAAAAATAAGGAAGGATTAATAACAATAAATTCCTGATCTTATTTATACATGAATTCTTGGTTCATAAAAGGAACTATAGTATGTGGCAGCTTAGAATAGCAGAATAGTGCTGATCTATATTCTGAAAACTATTAGAACAGGCTCTGTTCATAGAAGGATATTCACCCTCTGGACTGAGGCTAGTCAAGCACACAGCATTTGGAAGAGAAGTATGAGATACTTGTCACTATATAAAAACTGACTTGAGGAAGTCACTCAAGCTGTCCTTCTGAAATCAGGCACAGGAAGAACCAACCACAGAAACAAGGACTTCATAATTAAAGAGATCCCATAGAGCAAAAAAAGAGGGTGGAGAAATGAGATAATATAAATTTGCACAATGTTTTTTATGAAAAATGAATTTATAACCATAAATTGGCATTTAATGTTGCACCCTAACATTTACTTTATTCTTTTATTACAGAAAGTATGTGAAGATGAAGCATGTTCAAAACATGTAATTTCTTAATTCTAATGAAGAATTTAGAACACATTTTAAGTTGAATTTGTTTAGGACTAAACTGTGTGGTGAGGCTGAACTAGCTACATGTGGCAGGGATCTTTGTATAACCTTCCATCTGAAATGATGTTATTTTTGTATACCTTACAGCAGACAGTGCCCCGCTTCATGCCTCAAATCACGCATCCTGTTTCTCTCCCCTCTGCCGTATTACTGCACATCAGTTCTATCCCTCTCCTTTCTCCTCAGCATTTCAGAACTCTCTGCATTTCCCTATTTCCCTGCTCACCACATCTCACACTGCCAGGTGAATGCAGCTTTGTGCTGCCCAGGAGAGAGAAAAACCACCCAAGCCTGGATTCCATCTGAAGCCTCATCCACATGGCTACACTGGCGTCTCCCAGCCTTGCAAATCCTCCCTAGATGCTTCCCCCACCTAAATGTGCATGCTCAGGCCTGCAGATGATCAAGATTAGCCTTGAAAGTCCAGCATTAGCCAGGTGGTGCCTACACAAGATCTGGGCTGGCAGCTCCCCTCAGTGCAGCCCATGGAAGCCAATAATAAAAGCAATACATCTGCCACCGAAAATTTAGTGGATGTGCTCCACACGCATAATGAAATTCATACTATCATGTTTTTCAGATGTATCACCTTTTAGTCTTGCTAATAAATAGCTGAATCTTTTACAGGAGAATTACTGTTTAACAAAAAGCCCTCAAAGAGAGAAAGAAAATGTTCATTAAACCACATTCAATGCGAAACTAGAGGACTTCTCAGTGACCTTCTGGTGTTGCAAATTGCAGGTTCTTTTTGTGAAAAGAGAAGGTTGCATTAACCTTGAATTTATATTTGTTGCCATTTCAGACTACATTTTAGGGCTAATAAGCTCAAATGCTTGCAAAATAGGCAAAAAACTTAAAAGTACTGGAAGTATATTAGACATTTGTTTTTCCATTTGTTCAGCTTGTCTTGGAGTCTAAGAAATTCACAACCTCAAAATATGAACTCCTGCAGCTATAGACAATAAAGAATGTAAGCAAAACCAACTGAAACGGTTGCATTTAAGGAATGGCAAGCAGGCACTCGCCCATTTCATGGAAATTAATTATGTCTCTTCAGCGAAGAGCATCTGTTTCATGAAAGTAGGACAAGGGCTGGAATGTAGCACAGCCTTTCACATCCAGCATTAACCAGATGACCCACGATGACCTGGAACAGCGTAATTCTGACCCTGTTGAACCAGCCAGCAACAGGCCTTCCATAACTCAGCTGTATTGACATCAACACTTAAAAAACAAATAGTATACATTTTTGATGTGACTTCTATTTACAGAGAGCAAAACCACAGTTTTTGGGGGGATGTTTTCCTTTTTCACTTTCAGAACACTTCAGTTACTGCACTTAAGTTGTCTTTAGTTTTGGCCACTTTCTTGCCAGAAGCCAACTCATGCATGGACATTTAATTTATTAGCTTTGAATGCAGTGCAAATCAAGTGATGAAAAATATATATATATGTATATAGAGAGTTAAACTTATTCTAAATGTTTATATACAAATATAGTTAAAACTATAGTTAAAATATATTCAACAAATGCAATCTATATACCATGCATTTTTTATTAAATAATAGAAAATGCAACCTGACTTTTTTCCAAACCTCTGCACATGAATTTGTACTGACCACAACGGATGTTGCATTTTTAAGCTGGACTACATCTCACTCAAAACTCTGAATTTCAACATGCATTTTTAGCAGTCTACACCAAGACTAATGAGTAGATCTGGTTTAGTGCAGTGACAGGATGATATAATATTAAACACTCTCACTGAGAAGAATGGGACGTGTGTTAACAAAGTTAAATGGTTGTGGTTGCAAAGAGAAGAATAAGGAGAACCAGTGTATTGCAGATGAATTACACAGGGCTGATTAGCTCAGCCACAGCCCCGTGACATTTCCAGCTCAGGGACTTCTTTGGAGAACTCCACTTTGAGCCCCCTAACCGTGCTACAAGCTGGTGAACTGTAACTTCTCAGAAGATGCTCTTCATATAGAATAAGACAGGCTCAACTCAAGAGTTAGTGCAGAATGAAGAGCTCAGCTTTCCTTCATACTCTGGGTCTCATGGCATTTTGTCATGAGAAAGCCTCAAATATGAAAATGCTGAAGGATACTTTGCCAGCAGACCCAGCAACAAGACAAACAACAGTCAAGAATTCAGTCAAGATTTTAGATGTCCATAAGCCTCATCTATTAAATCACCTTTCTGCAAAAATGTTAGTACTTCTACAACCTCAGAAGACTATTTGGTGGGGTGGGGGAAGAGTTTTCGATTTGCTGACATCATCAGACATGCTAAAAGCATGTACAAGTACAGACTGCAGAACAGTGGTACTTATTTCTCAAATCCACTCTGGGACGCAGCTGCTGACAAATAAGAATACATAAAATGGTCCTGTTATACGTATGAGCTTTCTACATGCCAATTACTTAAAATTTACAGCCTATGCACTCAGCAAGTTGAGAAAAATGCCAACACTCTTGTGGGGCTGAATGACTTTTCACATACTGTAACTGCACCTTCGAATTTTCACAAGCAGGTACAGAGTAGACACATGGGCATGCCTACAATTCCAACTGCAAAAAATCACAGACAACACAAGTTACAGCAACAAAATCACCTTGGTATTATCTGAGCATTGATACTTATGTGTTTCACAATGAAAATAAACAGAATTCCAAATAATACAGTCCCACAGAGATAAAAAAAACCCAAAAACAAAAAACACAATCATCTTTGATTTAGCTTAAATAACTGCTTTCATGGCAGAAGAGCAGAATTTCAGAATTTTATTTCTGTTTTTAAGTGCTGCCGGCAAAATTTCATGCACACTCCAAATTCTTCAGGGAAGAGGGGAGAGTGAAGGGTGGCTGGCAAAAAAAAAAAAAAAAACAAAAAAAACCCCTTCTTTCCTGGATACTTGAAACATTTGCATAGAGTCAGCTAAATAACTGAATGAGGTTCATCAAATATCCTGCAATAACTGCCCTATCTTCTTGATCATTTATTTTCAGTATTGATATAGATGGATGTACACAAACAATTCTTTGCCTGTCTCATAATTTCCATTTAATTCTCCCATGTTTGCAGTGTTATGAAGAAGTAGAGGCTTTCAAGATGAATTAATAATGACAAATACTAGGAAACAACCCTCAAAAAAAAAAATTGTATCACTACCACAGGCCTGAGTAACCTCAGAGCTCAGTTTAGTTAGTATTAACTTTAAAAAGTTAAATCCAAAGGTTCTGAGACCCCATTATCAGGGAAAAAGAGGAGTAAGCACTGTTTAAATATTAATTATTTCCTTTAAATTCTATATTTGGAAGAAAGACTTCAGGTTAAATTCTCTGTATTTTCATCTGAGCTCTGAAGTGTGAGTTGTCTAAAGCTGTGCTGAAGAAACAAACCAAAGTCACACCCTACACTGAAGTTATGCTAGAGAGTCTTGCTTTGACTACATTTGGAAGTAAACAGTTACTGTAACTGGCAATGAAAACAAAGGGAAAGTGCTTGTAAATATCAAAAGAAAGTATCTAAAGTGGTGCAGCAGCAGCAAAAGCTGAGAAATTATGAAAAACAGGGTGGTTTTCTACTGCCCCCTTCTCACAACCCTTCAATAGATAGAATGGAAGTTAAGTTGTGTGTAGTCTTTTTTACTAAATCAGATGTTAATGTTTAGTGTTATCTCCATTATCCTTACTTAAATCCAAACAAAAGGGAAAAAAAAGCCAACAAACCACTGAAGTTTCAGGTGACAGTGGGTTCTTCATGGTTTTGGCCCAAAACAGACAACAATTTGTTTATTCAGAATTATTCTTCGGCTGATTTAATAAATTTAAAATATCAAATCTTATGGCAGCACACTGACATAAGAACAAACCAAAACAAAAAAAGGAAAAACCTAAACAATGGAGAAAGAACAGATGAAGGAGCAGATTCAAAGAGAATAAAACCTGAAAGTGGAATACAAAGCTCAAAGCAAAGAATGTTGGAAAAAAAATATCATTTCCTCACAAATAAAAATGCAAAGCATTTGATGGCTCCTTTACATTGTGGCATTCTCTTGGATTAGAAAAGTAACCTTATATATGGTGTCATCTTGCACTTCATGTATAAATTATTGCAATGTAAGCCAAGGGAAAAAACCTACAGTGCCAATCTAAATGATTTCAAACAGAAGTTACCTAAAACGCAGTCCCTTATCCAGATCTCTCCCCATGCTGGTAATACTCGGGAGGGGGGGGGAAACAAAAAAAAAGAATATTATTTTAATGTACTAAGAAAGCAAATGTGAGCTTTAGTGATCATAGAATCATAGAACAGAGAATGGCCTGGGTTGGAAGGGACTTGAAAGATCATCTATTTCCAACCTGCCTGCCATGGGCAAGGACACCTTTCATGCTTTTGGAATCATTGTGTTTCCCAGAACTTAAACAGAACAAAAGAAATAAAGATAATTTTTATCATATTTCCTCTGTTTTGAAATAATAATAACCCTCTCTCTTCCTCAGCTCTGAGGATCAAGCAGTATCCACTTTCTAAAAATTATTTTGAAATCCTGTAGAAGTCACAGGACAGGTTCGGTGCAATGGGCTTAAATTACAGTCTTAAACATCATCTGTAACTTAGAAAAATCAGTCAAGTCAGCAGCTCTGACTCTAACACCTCACATGCTCATGCTTAGCTGCTTTGAAAGGAGTGGGCTGGTGCAGAAAGACTTGCAAGTGGTCCTTCATTTATTTACTGACAGCCCACCTCCAACACAGTACACAAATGATCAATTTCAGTGGGTTTAAGTCACACGACTTGAAGTAACTGTTTGAAATAAATTCTCTCCTTTCCAGTCAAATGTTCCTTTAGGAAGACACTTGCACACAGAAGGAGTTGATTTAGGGGTCCAGTATTTCCTGAGAAAAAGAGGAAAATACTACAAAAATTCAGTGCTTGCAATAATTATGAGTATGTGCAAATCCACAGGCCAAACTATAGGCCGTGGGAGAAAGTAGAAACCTCTCAGGGCAGCTGGTTTGATAATTTTCAATTTATAACATGCATTCAGAAATCTTCTGTGCACTTGTACCTGATCACAGTCAGGAACACTTCACCTGAACACACCCCTTTCAAAAGCAAATAGTCCATGTCTATGCAAATTGAACCTCTACCTCTGAGGTACAATTCTGGAATAGGCAAGTGCTAGGCACTGAATTAACTCTGGCAGGAAGTTTTTATTAATGGGTTTTGATGCTACAAACTAAAAACACTGAACAAAGTTGATTAGCACATAGAGCATAATAAAATATGACTCCTACTCCAGAGCCAAGAGTATTTGTTTGTCTGGAATAAAAAGGGATTTTTAAAATTCTTTGTGAATTGGAGCTGTTTGGGGTTTCTTTCCCGTTTCCAAAAAATTCAATCAAAACACTGTTTCGTGCTTTTCAAACATTGGAATAACTACACCTGTGACACTGAATTCTCACAAAAATCAACATAAAATGACCTATTGCTTTTAACATCAGTAGATATGAACTGGCAATTGTATGGGTATTATTTGTATATTTCACTAAATCTCTAATTTGAGTCAAGTAAAAGTGGTTTTGATTGTTCATTATTAAGCATAAAGCACAAGCCAAACTTTCTGCTTCAGATTCCACTCTGTACTGCAGCACTTCAGAAGGAATAGGGGAAATAAATTCCATGAAAAAGTGTTTTCACACTCCTCCATTAACAGCTGCAGCTTATTTTTTGAATAAGTAATTAGATACTTGGAGCAAACACATTTATTACTCTGACCTAGCTAGAGCACATTTTCATTTCTTTTTCAGAAGTGCTTTTCCCCCTTATTTCTTTATCTTCCATCTGTTCTTTCAATAATTTAGTTTAAGCAGTGGTCAATGAGAGGCACTCTCTACCAAAGTGCTACATACTGAAGTTGGATTCTAATTAGACATTTATTATTCTGCTGCAACATTGAACACTAGTAAAACAAACCTATCTCGATACTAGGCAGTTCATTATAATCTAGCTTCACTGTTTCCAATTGCAGCATTAATGGCATTGAGACAAGACAGTGATTAAAAATTTATATTTTTTGTAAATGGAATAAAACTTAATAAATTGGTTTTCTTGTTTTTAATTGTGGTTTATATACCGCTACTACAGAATTACAACAAATTTCTTCCAGCTCTTATTGATGATCTCATTGTGCTGTTAGCAAATTAGTCCCAAAGTGTTTTAGAAACCAACAATGGAAAAGGATTAAAAAGGTTCACACATCTAAACAAGCTAAACTGATCAGACCAAATAATCCTAAATCTAACACCAAGTATAGAGTCTAAAAAGTTATTTGAATTAACTCTGAAGTCATTCAAATCGAAAATAATAGGAAGTATATCCCCATGCTGAATAAAACCACACCATTTGTTCAATGCAAAAGTTGTTTTTTATAAAGTATAAAGTGTTGTATTGTGCAATTATTAGCTGTTGAAGTAGCATTCTCAAAGAAATCTGAAACAATCACTTCCTCAAACATTTAAGACAGCTAAATTAACTTTTAAAAAGCAGTAGCCTGGTGTTCTCAGTCCATACTTAAGAATTCAGCTAAGCAACAAAGATGAAAGAACAGCACCACCTAGTTCTCTATTTAAAAGTTTTCAAATATCATCATCCATTGATTTATTTTTGCAATCTAAATTCACATATGTGTGCGTATTCTGCAATAAAATCTGTCACAGTGCCACAGGAAACAATACTAACAAGTTTGTCAGGAGTTATTAAAGCATCTGATGTAGATGCCTTAAAAGTGTATACTGTGAGAAAAAAAAAACCAAAACCAAAAAAACAACAACTTACACATACAAGAATGGCAGAGACTTGCAATAATACAAATCCTGTTCTGAAGCACCAGAAACCCTGAACGGACTGCTCATCCTTTCTTAATACCACTCATGGGACTATTTTCCTAATTTAGCCAAAACACTGCATTTGTATTGATTCCCCTGTACAGTACCCTGACACTTTACAGTGGGTACACGTGTTCCAGATACAAAAAACATACTCATGATACAAACATCCCCAGAGCCTCAGTAACGTGTTTAAAAAACTTGTTGCCAGTTGTTTCAGAGTTCCTTTTCTGTTCTGCAAGCAGCAGAAGCCTTTCAGAAATGGGGTAGATATTTAAGGTGCCAGCTGGACTGAAGGTTTTCATGTGAAGAGCTCCCCTTCTAGAGAACAAGTGATGTGCATTGGGACAATCCCAAGATTTCCTAAATTCTCGCTCACATCAAGAGGACATAATAGCAGTGGAACTGAATTTCTGAAGACATCTTCTGTTTTGACATTGATGTTCATGAGCCAACTCCAATTTCTCATACTAGTATACATTGCACTGGATTTTTCTGCAAGCCTCTTAATTGAAATAGAGCACAAGTGACATTG
The DNA here is from genome assembly GCA_013397795.1 of Orthonyx spaldingii. Classification (NCBI taxonomy): domain Eukaryota; kingdom Metazoa; phylum Chordata; class Aves; order Passeriformes; family Orthonychidae; genus Orthonyx; species Orthonyx spaldingii. The sequence continues at coordinate 956,496 of VZTJ01003630.1, forward strand.
ATACTTTGAGTATTCTGGGTAGTACTGCCTTGTAACATTACAGAGGAAATGGGAGTTAACTGCACCTACAAAGTGCTTTAGCTGCATTTGAATGAAATGTTCAAATGAAACAATTGATTTATCTTAACACAGAATGAGGAAAATGAAATGGAGCTACGCTGAAATGCTCTCACATAGCACATTTGTACCCATCTGCAGAAATTCATCCCAATTCCTGGTCTTCCTATGGTGACTTTTGAAGTATTTTCAGCTCTCAAATCTGCCCTGTCCTGCTTATGCCTATAGCAAGTCTTCCATGCTTTATTGACACAAAAGATCAGGTGAATGGACAAAAGAGACTGGAGCCTTATGACCACCCCTGTAAAAAGCAGGTGTCCCTGGCAGGAGGCAGGTTCCAGTGCCAGGGACTGACTCCCACTGGCTCTCCTCCTCAGTTCTGTCAGTGCACATTTCAGGAAAGCAGAGAAGGAGTAGGAAGGAAATACTAATAATTAAAAATAAACCAAAACCAAATTTAAAAAAAAAAAATAAAAAAATTCTAAGCACGTTATCACATCTCTCTCAGGTGTTTTCTCCTCAAAGTGGGAAGAAGGATGTCCTCTCACAGCTTCTACAGAATGAATGCACTTCCCCTAAAATCTTGACTTGTTTCATTCCATTTCCTGGGGAGAGGAAGAGGCGGAAGTCCCAGCAGGAGAAAGGTGAAAAGTCCCACTGCATCCTGCAAATCTGCAGTCCTACAGGGATTTGCTCCAGCCTGATTTTCACAGATGTCTTATTCTTTCACAGCAAAGGCTTCTGTGGTAACTCCAGAAGGGATGTTGGATTCCTAGTGAAGATGAGTTGTCCGCATGCCCCATCCTCCACCCATCCACGTCCCCACGTATCATCCACGAAGGCCCCTTAGGCACTGTCCTGGCACAGCTCACTCCTTGCAGAACTGACACATCCATGTAAACAGATTAGACAGCATCCAAATTTGAGGCCTTTATCCTCTCAATCTTAAGAAAGCAAATCCCTCATGCATACTGAGCAGGGCTACTGCTGTTTCCCCACCATAAGCCTTGAAGCAGCAAGCAAAAGAAAAAAAAAGAAGTTTGTTTTTCTTGACAGGTATCCTGGGCAGACAAGGCCTAGAGGGAGATTTGTCTGTGACCAGCCAGTCACCTATTTTGAAATTTATTTCTGAAGATATTTACTTTCTGGGAAAAAAAAGCTCAAATTATAAGAGTTTTTAATGACCAATTAAAAGGAAAAAAAAAAAAAAAAAAAAAAAGGAAGAAGAAGAAAACAAAAGGCCCATGATATTAATTCATTAAACAAAAACTTTTCATTTGTTTATTTGAAATTATAAAGACTACTAGATTCTGTTTTCCTGTTGGGATTTATGGTATATTTCAGTTTGCAACAGCCATAGTCTAATGAACATTAAACGTATCTCCACTTCCAATTCCTGTGGAGCAGATATCACAACAAATGAAGAATATCCTTTATGACACATGTTCAACTGCCTTCTTTATCCAGATTCCCTGTTATTCCATTTTGCATCAGATGAGGAAAAAATCGTCCTTTTGTAGAACAGAGGTACCACTTCTTTTTCTAACAGACAAAAGTAGATCTGCACAAAACCTGGCGTAACTCTTTCTCTCAAAATCCAAAGACACCTTGGGAAATTCTGCAACCCCGTTATTTTCAAGAACACTTCTCCTCTTCCCCAGATATTGCTTCCACAAAAATATTTAAAAGCCTAGTCACTCAAAGCAATGCTATATTCCAAGCCATTGTGAAATTACATTAATCTTATGTGTTACACATATGTGAAAATCCCATAAGTAAGTCCACAAACCACTGAGGTATTTTATCTATCATAAATAAAAACAAATGGCCTATATATTTCTATTGATTATATGCTTTCCCAGTGGCTCCCAAATTCACCATACAGAATGCAGCAAAGCAGTAATGATTTATAATTTGGAAAACAGAGGACTTAGGAAGCTGAAAACATTTTAATTTTATTCTGGTCCAATTCTAAAACACAGGCTTATTTTGTGGGGAAAGTATTGAAATTATGTGAGCTCTGGACCATTCTTTATGGAGTGAATGAGATTTATTCAGTCTAAGAATGGTATGAATTTTGCATTTCACATTCCAAAAAGAAGAGTTAACCACAAGTTTGTAAACCACAAACTTTACATTTCCTGAGGAGAGATATGCCACATACTTGACAAAAAAATCCATATAATAAGAAGAATGGCAAATAGTTCTGAAGAAGATGGGCAAATAGTCAAGGTTCTAACCCATATTTAAATTACTTATACCCTGCCTGTGTTCCAAACCACACCATCTTGACTGTGTTTATACAAGCAGCAGTCAAGATATGCCCTAAGACATGTCAGACTGAAGACTCTGGCCTTGAGAGAACGCACAGTCTTTAAAGTTAATGCACTGCTAATTTGGTTTTATACCAAAAGATGAGACACACTTTTTTAATATACAACATACTATCAATTGTCAGACTTGATACTTAAGTTCTGAAAAGTGTCTCAGTGTTTGGTATTGCCAATTTCGCCACAATTGGTTTTAATTTATAATTGAAATTTTACTGCACAGATTTAATTTGTCATCAGTCACAATCATCACTGAAAAAGATGGCACTTATATATTCCTCCATATCAGTCCAAATCTCACCTATTTTTCATAATACTACAAGGTTACATGATACAAGCCTGGAAACATCAATAACATTATTAGAAACCTGCAATGGAAAGGTTAAAAAACTGTAAAGTTAAGAGAAAACTGCAATGCCAAGAAGATACTTCACATGTCATTTAAGAATTGGCATGTTAGCTTAAGGTTTCCTCCAAAGACAAGAAGTTCTTTCATTCTCACTAGTACTGTGTTAGATGTTAACAAAAGAATTCATATAAATGGAATACTTCAGTATATTACCCCATTTTATGACCTGTCACAGATTTGGGATACTTTGTTAATCCTTGATTAGTAATCAGTTTAGTGAGTAGTATTTCTAGTCACTGCATTTATTCTCCAATTTGCAAATGGCTGCAGTTCAACGTTTTCGTGTATTTGAAGACATAAAAAAATCTCATTCAGTTGAAAGAAATTCAAGAGTGTAAATAAGTGTTTGCATTTATCAAATGAAGTCTCACTTCCTCTGTATAAACTGTGCAAATCAGTGGAGAATTCTTCACTGTTCTCCAGTGTACCACAATAAAGCACCAACATGTCAAGATTGAAACCTCACATATAAAAACATATTAACACTCCAGGAAGGAAAGAAAAAGACTTTAAAAGGAATAAATATAAAATGAGCTTGATGCTAGAACATACTTTTTACAATCTTTTAATTAAAAGAAATTTGATTGCTTCTGCTTCAACTAGTACAGCTTTTCCCCTGGTTAGGGACTAACCAGAACAGTCTCCCTGCCTTACAGCATAGCAGGAATAAAAGCAGGTCAAGTTACACTGTTAATCCAGCAGATGTAGGTCAGTTTGGGATAAATATCGGAACAGACAGAAAATACCAAAGTGCCTGCGCCTACTACAACTGCTGCTGTGAAGTAATTTGGTCGTGCTCTCTTCAGAGCTGTCAGTCAGTGGCAGTTCTTGAATCTCCAGTGCTGAACTCTGGAAAAAACAGAGTTTTAAGACTCTAAGGAGTCTGTACAGCTGTGCTGCCTATTCAGCTCCTGGCAGAAGAAGCAGCAATAATGCAGAGCACCACACATTGATGATATCCAGAAAGGTGTGACTGCAGTTTCATACATGGACACAGATTATTTTTGCATGTAGCAGCAGACTCTGCTTCCTCTACTCAAGGTTTAGTAAATTAATTACCGTGATTACCATTGTTTGATTAATACTGTAGCATATACGAAGTTTAAAATATCATCAGGATATTTTTACCTCTAACGTAAGAAAACAGTCTCTCCTGCACCATCCTTCCCATCCAGCAAAGAAAATGACAGTCAACAAACTGTTTGCACAAAGATGATGATAGGGGGAATATCACAGCTATTTAAACAACCACCAATGCTGTGTATGTGATGATACACACTGTATTACAAAAAACCTAATCCTTGCTAACTCCATTCACAGAACAAAGAAAAAGCTGTAGAGTAGTTCAGGAAAGTATCTCCGTATGAACAAAACTTGCACAGCAAATTTTCAGCTCTGAAAGAACTCCAGAGGCTTGAATTGAGGAACATACACTATATTTGTCTGAAACTAAAGAGCAGCTGGCTATAGACAGCTAATAATCTTTACCAGTTATGTAAGAAAAAAATGGATAAATCTAAATTGAGTATTACAAGATAGAAAAAAGCCATAAATGCATGAATTTATAGTAATGTAAAACTATATCAAAATTGATTTGCTGCTACTTAAAATGTGAAAGTTATACATCCACTCATACTCTCCAAGAGCCATCTGATTAAACTCAAAAGCAGTAAACACAACTCAACTCATTGTTGGGAAGAAATCGTCCTTCCCTCAAAAATCCCAAACTTGTCCAGACAGCAAAAGCACTTCTAAACAAGACTTACAAAGAACCCAAGATCTCTATTTCACAAATAAAAGGACAGCAAAGGATGCAAGTATGACTTTATTTTTCACTTTTACAGATTAAAGGGAAAGGAGATGAGACAATAGGTAGCAGATATTGTGAAAGGAAACAAAACAGAATTAACCACCTACATTGTTCACTAAATCCTCTGTGCCTGTTCCAAGTCCCACATGCTAACAAGTCCTACACGCAAAACTCCAGCATTCAAGGAGAGCACAGCAAGAACAGCTACACAGCCCCCAGTGTTTTGTCACCGAAATAAATGTTCTCTCCTTCTTTTAACCCCCTTAGGACGCTATTACGATAATGTCTTATGCATTGATATTTAAAGCACCCATCCTGAGCTTAGTATGCATTAACATAAGAGAGACTGCAAACGTTTGGGCTTTGTCTTTAATTTTCAGTTATAAAATTAAGAGAAAAGATTCTGAAACTGGTTCAGAGGAAAAAAAAAGATGAAAAATATAAGAAAAACCCACAACATTAAGAACCCTTGCGAAGATACCCACATTCATTTTTGAAAATGCTCGGTTCTTTCCAAAATGTTTTCATTATATAGAAAGATAATTGTTCAAGGGCAAATTCCTGAGAGAAATAATGATTTTACAATTTATTCCTTGCCACTGGAACATGATATTTGCCTTTCTTCCTTTCAAACACACCTCAAAAACTCCTTGGGAAGAAGGGATATGCTCATTAAGGTCACACTTAATATCGATGCAATCCCAGAGGACACACATACTAAACTGTGTCTAACAGCTCTAGTATTCTGCATTTGTTTTCGGATGTGTATTTTTAAAAGCATGTCAGTGGCATTCTCTCTACAGAAGACCCTGCGTTGTTTTGAAAGCGCCCAACTTTTGAGAGTTTGTGCCTGCTCTTCAACTCAATTAAAACAAAATTGAAGTAATCCTTCTTTCTCTTGGAGAAGGCATTAAAAGGACAATGACATCCTCCCCTATTTCTACATTTTTAAGTGTTAGATGGAGAGGGAATCACTGTTCTAGCACAGTCAACCACACTCGGGTGGGTTATAGTGCTGTTCTTTTGGCAAGCACCTGATGTCCATGTCCATGCCATACATGACTGCTGTAACCAGTTACTTAATGAACATTGTAATGAACAAGAGAGAAAAAGGAAAAAAAAAAAAAAACCAAGCTCAAAATTCAAGCTTCAATTTACATAGCAATATTAAGAGAATAATTCTTTGGTGGAAAGAGTAAGGGTAATCACATTCAACACATTTTGTCAATAGTAGGATCAGGCCAGAGGGATGAGAAAGCTAATTATGAGAACTAAGGCTTCTATAATAACCAACTGTGACTTAAAGACATTTACAGTAAACTATAAAGGAATCGCAACTGACAAATTTAAAAGCAGAGGGAGATTCACTGTTCTACATTTCTGAAATAAAATTTAAAAAAAAAAAGAAGAACGAAACTGGCATTTGTTTCAACAGAGGTGCTTCTCTCAATCAGCATTTCCATGGAGTTCCTTCTTCGGTGATAAACTTCAAAACTGTTTACTGTTGATTTGATGGTAGAAACTTGATAAATACTTTGAGTGCAAGAGTGATATATATGTGAGTGAGTAATCCCTATTCATGCACTCCCCAGGGAAGCTGTGTGACATCATCAGTGGGAATTTAGATTGTTTAGTTACTTCATGTTCTAAACCTGAACTGCTATAGGATGACTATCAGTAAAAATTCACGAAGAAATCAAGTAAAATAATTCATAAAATATGAATTTGCCTGAGAACTAAGCAGCTAATAAGCCTACCAAGCCTGGGTTAGATTGATGGAAGCCATATACAGACAGACACCATCGAGTAGAGTGATAAATATTACGTTTCAACTTGTGTCTAAAATATTCTCTGTAGATACTACATTAAAACTGTTTTTATTCTGTAATTGTTTATGCCCTAAGTAGAACTTACAGCATTAAAACTACATGCATTTGCCTCGCTGTACACTGTATTAGCATATGAACACTTAGCTGTCAAGACAACCCCTGTGCAGGCAGCATTGGGTTGCCAAGGTTTTGCTAAGGAAAACCCAACTGAAAATTCAAAACAAAGTCTAGATACACAAGATATTGAGTAACGTGTAACAACTTTATCTTAAATCAGCTTAGGTGATCTCATAAGTAGCCATATCCATGTTTGTCCAGGTTTGTTTGCACTTTTTTTATTCTGCTTGTAACAGATCTGGGCTAATGAAAAGAGTCTCACCCACAAGCAATTACCTGTCTTGGCTGATTTGTTGCTTCAGCGACCACAGTTTCTGACAAATTAAAGAGTCACTGCATTATTTTGATTAGTAGACAGGTTGCAAGCATTTGAGGTGTCTGAAGCAACTGCACTGAGAAGATTGGCCCAGTGTTGGCAAATCTTGGGAGCGGATCGTTTGCTCCCACACATGGCACAATCCAGTGCCTTCTCGGAGCAGAGCACATTAAGGCATTAGATGCCATTTGCATTATCACACAGCAGGGGGCTACAGCAGCTACAATTCCAGGATAATCCTAACCTGTATCTGCATCCTGTGAATCTAGCAGAACTGTTTTTATTGTTACACTTTCTCACGTGGTACCTCTTGACAATAACGAGCTTACTCGTCAGGTTGCATAAAAACAGCTCAGATGAAGCACTTGAATTATTCTAAAAACATGCGCCTCTACAACTGTTAAATTTTGTCTAAGTAAGACTACATTCATGAAGCCAAAAGACAATCAGAACAGAAAAAAAAAAGTAAGGCTGGCTGTAAACCTTGGGACATCATTTATGTACTCCAGGATCATTATAGCACACAAGTTAAGAACAACAGCGGCCAGAGATCCCACTGTTTTCACAGCAAACGCTGGAGAGGGCAGAGCAGACGAATGCCATACCCGAACTCAGCTGACAAACACTTCCCAGCTCAACATGTTATTACTCCCTCTGCCACCTCCATCGCTCCCCTTTCACAGCAAGCAGTTGACACTGGGCTCTTTTCCTGCTTGTTTGCCTCCTTTCAGAAGGGACTGCTTGCTGCTAATGCCATTCCATGCACAAGCTGAGCAGCATTATTCTATGTCCTCTTCCCTCAACTGATGCTTCGTCAATACTCAGGACAGATTCCTGAAGCAAGTCTCTCCACAGATCTTGCCAGAAAGGCACACTTCCATACAGGACACATGTCAGCTTGACTCTGTGTCACCTTGTCTTTAATCAGCTTCAGTTTCACCAAGAGAAACCATCAGTAATAACAGTTCAGAAGTGCTTCGAATCCTCAGGACAAAGATCTTATTCACATACAGAGCTGACAGAAAAACCTGCATGTTTCAGGGCCCACAAACAGAAAATTGGAGGAATCGAACAAATCCATTGAGCCACTTCACAATACAGTTTGGGGAAGTAAATCAAGCCAATAGGAAAAACTACTTTTAAATGCAGCTATTAAGCTATCAACGAGAAATGTGTTTAATGGTAACTGTGCCTGCTATTTCTATCAAAATAAACGGCAGAAACTAAGAAAACAACATTTACAAAGTTGCACTTAAAGGTGGACTGAAAGATTTGATATTCTGTTGGATACAGTTGCCATTGAGGACAGTTTTATGGAATATACATACTCATTTCCTTCACTCTCCTTTACCTTAGGAGACGAGGATTGGAGAAATTACTTCTCTCACTTCTGCCTGACTGTTACAGGTTCTTTATATCCCCTTGAAAGAGCACTCTGCTGAAGTGCAGTACACAGAGAGCTTAAGTATTTTTGATTGAAGTTTTAATCAGGAGCTGAAAAAATAATTGTGTGAGTAACTGAAGAGAGGGGAGAGGTTTTACACACGCAGAGGCCAAGCTGGGTAATGTGTTAAGCATCGCTTTTCCCCATCTGCAAGGACAGGCCCAATCTGGTTATTTTCACACAGTCACAGTCAGATTTGTATTACACCCCATTTCTTGCAACACGTTTTTTACCTGATGCAGTTCACAGAGTTACATTCTGCCTGGCACGCTCCCTAAACTGCAGTGAAAGGCATCACTGTTTTTAATCACTGGTTTACTCTCAAAACTGCGCCGCGCAGAATGCAGCTGATTGCATCTTAGGAAAGATCAAATCCTCCTCCTCCAGCAGCAGCCCCGATTTTATTGGTGACAGAAAGTCAGTCCAGAGGCTTCCCACCCCCAGCTCCGTCGCAGGGCAATGAATTGACAATTCACAGGGAAATGCAAAAGGCAGAGAAGAGCCAGCCCCCAGGTGCAGCGCGCCGCACATGCCCCAATAAATAATCCTGTATAGCACCAACACAGCAGCTCCTTGTGCGGTGACGTACCGGGCAACCCATAAACATCGGGAAAGAATACAAATAATCCGCCCCACAGACCCGTCCTTCGCTGTTCCCATCCCATCCCTTCTCGCGTCCTCCTCGGCCCGTAACTTCCCCGGGAGGTGGAGCGGGGGCACTCGGGGAGCTCTGGGCGATGGGGGTGTCGGGGGCTGAGGCTCTCGCGTTTTGGGAACCCGGGCGGCTGCCTGTGCCCCCGCTCCGGGCTGCCAGCCGCGGCTCGCTCCGGAGAGATCGCCCGACACATGACGCAGCCATGTGAAACGCGAAATATATTAAACTTGACGTGAAATAACATGACGGAGGCGAGCGGGGGAAAAAAAAAAAAAGAGAAAAGAAACGGAAAAAAAAAATCTTACAAGGCCAGTTAGTTTAATCGACTCTTCGTTGCTCCCTCCCACACCGAAACACCCCGAGCGAGGGAAGAAGGGCAGGGAGATGCCCCGCCGGCCCCTCGCATCCTCCCTCCCGGAGGACCGGGGACCGCCAGCGAGTTGCAGCTCGGTGTCTCCCCGGACCCCTCCGCCCTCTCCGGGCCGCGGGGCCGGAGCCGCCGCCTCCCTCCGACCGCGGGGTCCCCAGCGGGCAGGGTGACCGGGGGCGGCGCCGCCATCCCGGGAGCGAGGGGGCAAACTGCCGGCGGCGGAGCAGCGCAGCGGGCTCGGCTGCCCGCTCGGCTCCCGCTGGAGGAGGAGAGGGCTGGGGGAAGCTCCCCCGCAGGCAATCGCGGCGGGCGGGCACCTCGCAGCGCGTCGCGGGGCTTCCCTTCGCCTTGGCCGGGAACGAGGGGGAGCGGCGGCGGGGAGGAGGAGGAGGAGGAGGGAGAGGGGAATGCATCCAAACTAGCTGCAGGATGAGCCGCCTGGAGCAGGATGGCGAAGGGCTCCGCCGCCGAACACGCGGCTTATCCGATTACCCTGCGTGCACATTGGATGCCTGGCACACAGACACGCACTCCCGGCGGCGGCGGCGGCGCAGCGAGGCGCGGACACCCCCCCATCCCGCCGCCCC
>VZTJ01003630.1:967738-994501 GCA_013397795.1 Orthonyx spaldingii
GAGCCGGTGCTGAAGCGGCGGCGGCGCCGGCCGGGAGAGGACGCGGGCTCGGCCCGGGCTGTGCGGGGGACGCGGCCCCTGGCGCCTAAAGCCCTTTCTCCTAAAGCCCTTTCTCCTCCCATCCCGGGAACAGGTGAAAGAAGGGCTGGCTGCGTCTCCGTGCTCCTCGGAACCAATCCCGTGAGGCGGCGATGAGATCGGCCCCCGAACAAAGGCAAAAAAGAGCTTCCTGAACTCTCCGCGGTGCTGCCCGGACTCTGCGCGGCGTGGAGGAAGTTTTGTGTTGGGAGGGTCTCTTGGGAGGGTGGGTAGCGTTCAGCTCGCGGTCCGGAATTGCTCGTGTTCCGAAAGATAAAGCACTGAGCGTCACGATAAATCCGAGAGGGCAGGCAGCCGCTTCGCCTGTGTGTGTGTGTGGTGTTTAGCACAGTGTGGGCCACCCTCTGCCTGAGCCTCTCGGTGAAATCAGAACGCCTGGGCTTCAAACGGCTGGATCTGTCTGTGAACATGCTGTGGAGGAATTGTGTTGTCCCGTAGAAAGCAGGATTCCCCTGCGCCCAAATGCCTATAGTGACCGAGTATTTCTCCAGTTCTGGTTCCATCCTTTCCCTATTGAGGTTTTTCTCTCCAACGCCGTGCAGTGTGTTTCCCACAGTACTTCTCTGAATTGCCACCTTGACGTCCGAGTCTTTGACAGCAAAGAGCTTCGCGGAGATAAGTGATGAAATTGCCTTACCTACAGGAGAGAGAAGCTCTTTAAAAGCTCATTTCTCTGAAGGGGGCACGGTCTCAGATTGTCAAGGAAGTGCAATCAGTTGTCAACTTCACCTTGAAGAGCTTGCACTGGAGTGGGATCTGGGAAGTTACATATTCTGTAGTCATATCTTCCACTTTGTTCATTAGCAAGTGATGATTATGCCTGGCAGCAGTTAAGACTGCATCAGGATTTGTACTGAGTTTCCCCCATCTCCAAAAGATGTTCGCATAAAATACAGAATCAAACTACAGAATTGCATTTTAATGTTCTAGCATTTGTATGATTCTGTAGCAAAGGATCATTACGTCCATCTCCACGCCTTTGAAGGGTTATGTTAAAACTGTCGACGATGTTGCATTGGAATGTCCCCTAGGACAGGGAAATGTTTGTGGTCTGTCTCTAATGGATGAGGAGATATTTGCTTTACTTGTGTGTTTTCTTCTTAGTGAAAAAATACACAACAGGCAAAGGTTTTACAACTGTTCTCTTAGGGTTCAGTGCAGGTACAGCTGTAATGAATGGAGAATGATTGCCAAGTTATTTCAGAAGACTTCCAAAAAGGATCAAGTCATCATTTTTAAGGCAGCCCTATAAATGTCAACAAATACATTTTTTTATTTTTTTTTTGGTGGTGGAGTAAATTAAAAAAACAATTCCCACAAAATAAGCAATGTAAATCCTTTACTAAGGCAGGACTGTAATCCATCCTGAAGTGCTTTTGCATTAATTATGATGGCTGATAGCTCTGTACTTTTGACAAGACAAACTTTTGATTGTAGTCCTGTTCCAGGAAACATTATAGGAAAGCTACAAGTGTCTTCCCAGCTTAGTGATTAAAAGCTGTAGAAAGGGATGCTCTGGCAGGTGTAGGAATGAAGTGCCTGCCTGTACATCATGGGGTTTTCAAGTCTTTGCCATATTAGTCCACTTGGAAAAATTGATCTGAGTGTTTAGAAACACCAGCTGGCCTTTTCTCCCCAGAATTCAGTAACATGGACATGACATCATACCCCATGTCAGGAGCATAAGCAGAAATACCATTTCTGCTCATTCTTTTCTGCCTCAAGTGAGTCTGAAATGAGCTAGCAACGTGTTGATAGAGAAAAAAATTCCCAACAAAAGTCCCTGGAGTTTTTTACTAATTATATGTCTGAAAAATTTATCATTAAAATCTTTACAACTGCCAGCTATGATGTCATAGTTCTTATGATTAACTCATCTATGTTAATTTGATGGTCTCTGTAGGCACAGTAACACATCTTACGGCATCCAGTGGCAACTGACATCTAAACCAAACACAGACAGAACTTTGCAATTGGTCTGTGGAGATGGAGCTCATGAGCAGCATGGCCAGAAGATTCATTGCTTCCAGACCAAAAGGGCAGCAGGGATTCTTCAGGAAACACACTTCAGAACAGAGTACAGAGTAATACCCTAAAACATCAACAAGAGATAATGCTGACAATCAGATACAGAAGGTAAACATTTTATCAGAACCAGAAAAATGTTCTTTGCATTATCCTGCAATTCATCAAGGTGATATGTACAAATATTCATATGTACAAATATTCCTAATGCTAAGCAAAGCAAAATAATTTAATCACCAAGCATGATTCAGAAAGAGTCCTCAAGTATTTCCTCTCAATGAATTGCTAAGTAACAAGTTACCCAACTTCCCATACACTTCCAGCAAAGATCTTACATTGCATTCTCCTACTTCCCAATTTTTTTCTTGTTTGCTTTCACTCAAAATACTCATGTTTTTTAATGATGCCCCTTGATAGCATCAGTGGTCGGTGATTAGGGAGGGGAAACCCAAGGAAACCATATATTTGGCAAAATATTATGGTTTTGTTGAATTCAGAAAATGGTGAAAGATGTATAGATAATTTAGGGAGAAACTTCCTGTCTTACAAGCTGGGAAACATAGCTCTAGAAACAATTGTTCTGTGCTGTAATAAATATTTTAAAGTAAATTTTGTATAATCTAGAGGGTAGCAAAGAAGTAGTCAAAATATGGTTGCAGAGTACCAAAACCAACAAAACAAAAAGCCCCACAGGAAATAAGGAGAAGGCAAGCTGCTAGTGACAGAAGTTAGTGACAGATTCCATCCTGAGATGCAAAACTGCTAAACACACATGATCACATTAAAAACGGTAATTTGGAAAGTGACACTTATTTACATGGCTCAACGAAAAAAAATCGTGTGAGAAAACCCCACTGCAGCTACCCCCTAGCCTTGAAGAAATCTCTGTCTGGACAACAGCCTCCTGCAGTAGTCCTTAATAAGTCCTTAGTGCTTCTATTTGCCCCCTCGTGTGGAGGGTCCCTAGATCTAGAAGGGATCACAGAAAGAGCATTTCCCTGCCCCAGGCGCCATTCCTGGCCTGTGTGGAAATCAGAGCACCAGATGTTCATCGCTGGAGTCTGTGCATTTGCCGTTTTCATTACCCTTTACTGTATTTCAGCAGCTGCAGCAGAAGTGTTGGGGTTTTGTTTGCTTTGGATGAGAAATTTTGAGTGGTGAAGGTGAGTCGCTGTTGTTTTTAATGGTTTGGGTTTGGTGGAAGCTGAACACTAAAAAAAAGAAACTGGATAACATTTACTTACCAGATGCCAGCAAAAATGCAATGGTTTGAACAAATACTGTAACTACTAATTTAGTTAAATCTATCCAACTGTGAAAATATATTGGCGTGAATAAAAATATATAGACATGAAACGCATTGCACTTTTTTTTTGTTTGAAAAAAAAAAAAATTGGCTTCAGTAAAAAGCAATTGGAGTTTGAAAATATGCTCCAGAGAAGAAATGTGTTCATTTCCATAAAACATATTGGTGTGTAAATATACAGAATGTATCAGTTCCAGAGCAATATTATGAATTCAGTGAAATTTTGTTCTGTGTTAGTTAGTAAGATGAAGCAAGTAAAAGGAATTGCATGCTGTGAATACTACATATAAAATATGTGTGGGATGAAGTCCCATTTATAAAGCAATTATAAATGTGAGATATTTCACAGACTTTTGGAGAAGAAAAAAAGTCTATAAAACAACACTGTCAATGCAATGCCAGTGCAAAGTAAACCAAGGTCAAACCTCACTGGTATCATTCTCATTGAAAAATACCTAATCTACATTTTGAGTTGGTGAATATAATTGCAGAATAGAATTACCAATGATGAGTGGAAGCAGAATTATCTTATTCATTACCTGACCTTTCATCCATGTAATTTGTGGAACGAAGACACAGAAAAAATGGTGCTGCTAACATGATTCTCCATATATTCTAGTTAGGTCTCCCACTTCCTAGAGTGTTTGATAATTAGCAGGAGTGTGTGCTTTCCTACGCCTTCTAACCCTCAACCAAGAAGCAACTACTTGAAGAAATTTTAGTTCCCTACCCAAAACAACAGAATTGTGGCATTATATAACTTTAACAGCTTCTTGTACCGTTATCGCCTTATGATTTTAAAAAAGGCTCCAGCCATGAACGGGGAATCCAGAGGGTGGCTGGGCACTGACCAGGCTCCTCAGGGCAGTGGTCACAGCACCAGCCTGAGAGAGTTCGAGAAGGGTTTGGACAATGCTCCCAGGCACAGGGTGTGACCCTTGGGGTGTCCTGTGCAGGGCCAGGAGTTGGACTCGATAATCCTGATGGGTCCCTTCCAGCACAGGATATTCTCTGATCCTTGTGGAGCCCTCACAATGCAGGATAATCTATGATTCCATATAATGAATGCTACAGTTGGCCATAAAAACATATTAATGCATGGAATTAAACAGACACTAATTGTATCTTAAATGTTTATATCTTGTGCATGTTTATATAGTTTAGAATACATCCTAGCTAACATATTTGAAATAGGTATTTATCCAATTATCTATTTTTTTTTGATGCTTTGTAATTTTGAATTGCTTTGCCTTTTATCACTTAAGCACAGATTATGTGATGTGCTACACAAAACCTCTCTTGCACCCAGCTGAAGTGACAGAAGAAGTATTCAAAAACTCGGTAAGAAGGGAGTTGTTCCTTCTGTAGAACATCATGCCATCCATTTTACTTTCTTAAGAACAGCTACGACTACTGACACCAGTACAATGATTTTATCACATGTTCTGGTAATATAAAGGAGGCTCTAGACATTTAGATCCAACATTTGGGGTTTTTTCAGACTAAGATTTTCACATTAGTGCATCCTATATTGAAAATGTTTTCAAATACAAGTCAAAGTATTTTAACTGATCCAGAGTAAGACTCATAGAATTGAACAAATACATCAGTTTGCCCATACTAAAGACGCCTAAAATATTTGTTCAAGCACATCCATGCTTTTTAAAACAAGGCTCTGAGAATTCATAGGACCTTCTTTCTGAAAAGAGCAGTTCTTTTGCTGTCTCTATGAAAATCAGCCCACAGTATAAGCCTCAGGGAAATAAAAAAAAGCACACAACTGAGTTTAAAGATTACAGCCCTTATAATTTGTAGATATTCTGTCTCTGCTCAACAGCCTCCTAAGAATTAGATGATCTAAGAGTGAAATACAGCTAGACTGGATTACCAGTGCTCTTTCCAGCAACAGGAGTGAGATTGTGATTCTGTCAGGGGGGTGATGTTAGATACCCCAATTAGCAGCAGAAGGAGCAGTCTCTGCTTGACCAGTGTCTAACCAGTTCTGATGCCACAATTGTCCTTATTGAAGACCTGCTTGATTGTGTCCTGGAGTGCACACCAAAGGAACCAGGGAATATGAGAAATTGTGTGCTCCAGTTTTTGCTCTTCTGCTCAGTCAGGATGCTGAGGGCGTTAACAAACCCCTAATGATCCTGTTCACATGGGGCCTCCACCCACACCCATGGGCTCAGGAGCTCTGTTCAAGCTGAGCTGTGTTAGAAGAGTGCATGTCTCTAGCTTAGCCCTACTCCTATTTGGTCATGGGATACTTTGAGCCAGGTTTCAATCGATTGCTTGATCCTGTGACCACTGATCAGAACCTTGGCCTTCACAGGGTGATCTCTGACCTGCTCCAGTACTGTGATATTTCCTTACGGTCTGGACTCCTGGCTTGACTTTGCTATAACCTCTGTGTCTGTCCTTCAGCACTGTGGGGCTGGGCTGTGGGTGGTGAGGCCTCTGTCCTCATGGGCTGGATATGTGTTCCTGGCTCACCTTTCCTTAGGAAGCAACCCTGCTCTTGTTAATTCCCAGCAGATGTAGTCTGAGACACTACAGTTCCCAAGAAGTTGGAAATAGATCCAGGCCCTTGGTTTCAGAGATTTGTGTTGTCTTTTGATCTGCTGACACAAGGCAGAATCAAAAGGCTGTCATGTGGAACCAAAAAAAAAAAAAAAAAGGAACAGAAGAAAAATTCATAAGGGAGGAAGGTAAAATATATTCAGACAAATTATTTTGGGAGACTAGATCTAGAAAAAGCACAGGTGTGATGGAAGGTCAGGGTAAAATTAGGACTATAGGTTGAATGGATGAAAAAGGCTGGAATAACGCTGAGGTTGAAATCTGAAGGAAGATAAATTGTTAGTAAGGAAAAGCAAAGCAATGACAACATGTTGAGACCCCAGAATGAAAGGAGTTTGTGGTCATCCAGGTGAGAAATTTAAGATCAGCAGATTGTTTGGGAAATAAGAAGGATAAGATGAATCTGAACACAGAGTAAAGCTTCAAAGAGGAACTTGGAATCCTTGAGTCCAGAAACTGGACCGAGGAGCCACAGGATGGGGAACATGAGTCAAGACCAGAAAACAGGTAACAAAGGGAAATGTGTGGTGATGAAAAAGCAGAAAATAAAGTTCAACAGTAAAAAAAGAAGAGAGCAGAAAAAAAGAAGACACAAAGCATAGAAAGAGAAAATCAAAGTTTAAGTAGTGCAACTTAGACAGCATGAGCTGAGAAGCCAGAGGAATGGAAAGGAGAATGATAAAAGTAGCTACTGGTGGATGAGACAAACTAGGAGAGTAACAAAACTTCAGGCTTTAAACAAAAAGAAGAAATGTCGATACCCAAATTGCTTTGTAGGGCCCAAAACTCATTGTTTCCCACTTTCATAATGCATCTGCTTTTGGTAAATATCTGAGATGCATGATAAAGTATTTATGAAGTTCCTGTCTCCTCTAGGAAACAGTAATTTTCTATACCACTCCCTAACTGATGAGCTCAAATGAAAAGATGTCAGGTGGATTTAAAGACTCTACACCTCTGGTGACCTGCATGGATATTGATGTGATAACACTTTTTCTCCCTCATTCAATTCCATAAATTTTAGGGAAATACATACATGCACTGTATATAAGGATCTCACAGTTAGGAGATGTTCATAATGAAAGAAATGAACCTGTTAGTTACGCAATCTTTATGTTGCTTTTGCATTTTTATCTGATGAACTAAAAGCCTGATAGCTCTTCCTTCTGTTTTCTTCCATGCCTTGTCCATGAGTTGTCCTGTTCTTCCCCTCCTCCACAGAACACAAAGCCTTGGGCTCAGTCAGCCCAAGAAGAAGCTCTGGGGACGATTCATGGGTTAGGGGAGAAGGAAGACACTGATAGATAGAATCTCTAATTCATTAACTGAAGAAAAAATGGAAAACATGTATTCAATATGGCAGAGGTCTGAAAGAAGGGGAAAAGACAGTCTCTGAGTCCCTAAATGAGGCCTTTGAGAATTGGATTATGTTTCACTGTGCCTCAGAGTTCCTCTCTGGTGTTAAGTAAGTCACTCAGACCAAATGTTTTTACAGTGCTAATAAATTGATATTAATGCTCATTTTCTCAGTTCCCAACTTCATGCCAAAGAGTCTTATCTGCAGAAATGTGAAGTACTGCAGACATCCTAAAGCCAATGTGAACTGGACTAAGAACACACAGAGCTGTGTAATGAAAATTGGCCACTTGGAATTAGTGGTTACCTTTGACATTAATCTTAATTAAATACTTCATTATAATGTATCTGCAGAACGAGGACAAATTAAGGTTGCACAGGCAATTCTGAATCCTGGTATTTCTTAAGTCTTTGGTTTTTGAATTTTAGTGATGTTAACATGGTTTTGTATATCTATTTGGTCATTTATTAGGCTTCAGTTATTTACTTTTTCTTTTCTGTTAGCTTACTAGCTTTGATGTAGTGACTCTTCTGAAATATTTACCTAACACTTTAAATCTGTTATATCTCAGAAGCATAATCACCATGAATGAAGTCAGTGAAAGTTTCAGGATTTTTTTTTTTACCCTGAAGAGTGTGAATCCCTTGTATTAAGCCAATAAATCACAAATGAACACAGACCTTATGACTACTTAGATAAATAATGACTTGCATTGCAACTTGTTACTGGCTCAAAATATGGAACTGACTTCAACCATCTTTGGAAGAAAAATAGTGGAAATCTGTTTGAAAAGGAGTAAAACGGAAGGAATTATGCAAAATGCAACAACTTGTCAGTCTGTTGAACTGTTGTTTCAGAGTAGGTGAGAGGTGTTTTTTACTGTAATTGCTACATTATTTTGCATGTAAATAAAACTTTTTTTTTTTAAAGCAGAACATTGAAATGCATGTGAATCATAGAAATCTAAGGAATAAAAACATTTATAAGTTTGCTAGATTTATTTTTATGAAGTGTGGTTGTAGACCTCTTAATATTTTGTTTAATGAATGTGGCATATTAAGAAGTGAACACAGCATAGTTTTTAATGCTTTTAAAACATAACAATGTAGTAAAGTGTTTCATTATATCATTGCCATTGTGATACAAGACAACCAAATCACACAGTTTGCTCCTAGGTGAAAAACAACATTAAGAATTTTTAAAAAGTACATGTTGCACTACATGCAGCTATAAAAAAAACTATAATACAGAAGATTGACTGGATTAGCATCCAAAATTTGAGTTTCTAAAGCAGTGAGATACAAGAGTTATAAAGGAACATATTTATGACAGAGGAGCAGAAGAAACTATAAAAATGTTTTCAAGGTGCTTGTTAAAGCAAATCTAAATTCTCTGATAATCACAAAATTGGGCTTTGGAAAGTACAATCAGTTGCCATTAATACTTTAGTTGTTAGACGATGGTACTAACTTTAAAATAATGACATATAAAGCAAGATTTTTGCTTCTTATGGCTCTAAATTATGGGTACTGAGTTTTTTTACTAATATCAGGAATGTTGTAGCCTATTGTCAGTAATTTTTTAAGTGACAGATGATAAGATTAGAATGAGCTGAGCCTTGCTAGAGGCTGTGTATGGAAATAGTGGTAAGTAGGGACACATACAAAATGTCATTTAAAAAATTCTCTTTCTGGATTTTACTTGTCTGAAATTTTTCACTTACAACAGAGATTCAACTATGCCTGAATTAATTGGATTAAGCCATGGCCATTTTTTAAGATCAGAATGATTTTTATAACACCAAACTATAGAATATCACTAAACACAACTATACTGCGTGTATACTCTCAGTTTTTCTGTGGAAATATAAAGACTGAAATTAGCAAATGCTATCTGAGCAGCAGGCAATCCACTGGAGGCTGCTTTCTTGCCTACAGCAGAACTCAATTTGATTTGCTCCATATTTATAGCTTTTACATTTTACAGAGGTCAAAAAAGGTTAATTAAATAATTTCAATATTTCACTTTAACAGTATACAATAACTATTTACTATATAAAAGGTAAGTTGAAGAAGAAAAACAAGAAACTTTATATTCAGTTCTTGTGTTCTGTTAAGGTATCTGTTTTATGTGGAAAACAGAAGGTAAGGCTGGATTTTTTTCCAATATTCATACTCCAAGTATAGCTTGATATGCGAAAATTCTTCATAACATCAAAACTAATTATCACTATAACATTAAGAAACACACGCTTATCTTTTCAAAAATTAATTATTTTAATTTCAGATATTTAACAAAGACTAAACTGATGGGGTAGGGATTCTCTTCCTTTTTCATAATTGTTTCACATGCAGAAATGATGACGGATTGTGAACGGGAATGAAGTTTCCTAAATGACTCATCAGAATCTGGGAAGAGGCAATACATTCCTTTGGCGACTCCCATTTGCAAGCATACTCTGAGGATGCTAACAAAATACAGTAACAAAAGAGACCAAATCTCTGTTGTTTCAAGACCCTAAAGAAACTGCAAATGAAGGCACCAGAGCAATCTGGGACAGCTGCTAAGCAACTATATTTTCCTGTAGCTGCTAGGTCCAGTTTTCTCTCCAAGCTTAAGCACATTCATGAATTTCCTGGCCTTCACAGCAGTGTATTTACAGAAGCATAACTTCTGATCTAAGTTTTTGTGTAGGTTATAGCATCCAGCAGTTTTAGATCGTTTAAGTAGATCATTCATTAATTTTTTACACCAAGAACAGTAACAAAATTAGAAAGGCAAAGGAGTTTCCAGGGGTTAGACCTTATGAGAGCTATGCTCACTTGTATATTTTGGCCTGGTTTTGTCCAGGGATTTTAGGGAAATGTTTGCTGCGTGAGGTTTTGCAGTTCATGCTGTTTAAGGAATCTCTTTAACCTCTCTAGCCTGTGACTCTTGGACTCCACCACTTCTTTGAGAGGTTAGGCAGTCTAATTTCATAAAAATATGTAATGACAAGACAATCCCTTTGACAGTATTCTGATCAGAGACCCAGACAAAACTTGGCAAGTTCCAGTGAGCATTAGGTCTTTGACTAATGCCATGCAACAATTGATTTACATTTAGCCAACATTTTTATCTGAACTACATAAATTAACATATAAAGTCAGTTTAGTTGAAATTGTGGTGTTAATGTGTTATCATTAGTAACTCACTGTTGGTTACAGTCATGAATCAGGCTGAAGATTTGCAATTTTTATTGTGTCATGTCTTATGGAAATCAAGTGTCTGACACTTTGAATTGTGCCAATCAAAGTGTTTTGTTTGTCTTCAAAGACCATAATTTGCACTTCCAAATGTGACCATGAAATGGCTCTCAGTCTTCATTTTCATATTGTAGTGTTTTCGTAGTCTCATTGTCTGGCTATATGGATCAGCAGCATAAAATAACGACTTTCTTGGTGTAGCAAATCTGGACACCTGTATTCTGTGCCTATAGACATTCACCAGAAGAATGTTACCATTTTAAAACTAATTGTACAGGATGAATTACCTGACTATACTCCCTGATGTCTATGCTAGTCCACGCTAGTCTATAGATGATGAAAAAAATGGGAAGTAAAAGAAATTTGTTCCCTGAGTTTCTTGAAATTGAAATATTTTGATGCTTTGTGCCTTTAGTTTTGAGAGAAGGTGAGGAGGATGTTGCCATGCTTGTTTTTATTAGGGTCTCTGTCCTGAAAGTACTTCTGAACTGAAAAGGAAGCAAATAGCTGGGTAAATGAAAGATCTACATAAATATTAAGAAAGGCCAGGATGGTTTTGAATTTCAAAATATATAATTTAGGTTAGGATTCTACATGAGCTTGCAATGTAAAAACGATTTTAATCAACTGCTTCTGGCCTATATTTTAACAAAGCATACAGATAACTAGGCATATAAACTTAGCCAAGCTCTACTAAGGTCATTGAGACCATTCATGTACTTAGAACTACGTCCCTTTTCTAAATTCTGACTGTATGGAAACTTTCAGGTGTGCTTACCTTGGTTTGTTTAATTTTTGATCCTGTGTGCTGTAACAGTGAACCTTCAGATCACTCATAGTTACTGTGCTCTGTGCAGCATCAGGGAATGGTCTTGGCAGTACAAAAACTGGATTTCTTCTTTATGAAACTGAATCACAATGCAAGCTCGAGAATGTAGTTTACACACTTCCCCACCTCACAGGTTTTTTAGTACACAAAACCAGACTCAAGTTAGTCTAAGGAACCCCCCTGCACCCATGTGCTTACAACATTTTCAGAATGAATGGCTGTCTTCTGCTGAACTATTCTTATTTTGTCTTCTTGCTTGGTAGCATATGCCTATTCTTACCTACAAGTAATGAAATGAATTGAATTGTATCAATTTCATAATTGAAAACATAATGGGGTTTTTGTGCTTTTTAGAAATTCAGGGGAGAATTAAAAAAGCATTAGGCTTGCAAAGATTTTTGTGGGACATAGAAGGAAGTTTTCCTTCTTCATTGTGAATTGAACTTTTCCTTCAGAAGGTTACTTGTACTAAATTAATTTATTTTTGAAACATGTTTTTCCTTGGTTTATTGTTTTTCACAGACCATGGGACTTGGTAAATGCATCAAATTCCTCCTCATTTTCAACACAGGAAAATCAAGAACTATCAAATCTTGTTTTTTCCAGGTAGCAGCTCAAATTCATAAGAAAACATTTTGCTTCTGCACCTAGTTAAATTAGCCCAAGCTTTTCCCCTGTTCTCACTGTGCTGCTTGGGTCATCACGAGCTGCAAAGATCTCTTTTGTTGCACAACTAAGTTGTGACTAAGCTCTACTTGGGACCCTGTTTGGGGAAAACTATCACTTGACCAGAAGCAAAGCATCTTGGAAAGCTCATTAAAATCCTGCAAACTGGCAAGGAGTAGTAAGACAGTACATAGAATTTTAATAAATACAATTTAGAGCAAACTAATAATAGATGTATGGTCATAATAGCTCAATAGAGGAAGAATTTAAGGCTGAAGTGAAAGTATTAAATATTTATAAGAAAAACACACATTAATTAATGCTTTCCCTCATCATCTTCCCACAGGGAATGGGGTGACCCTGGCTGATTGTTGTGGGGTGGAAGCTTTGATATTGTGGCACTGAGCAGTTTAACCAAAACACTTTTTAGTTTATCTTTCAATGGAGAAAAGCCCCCTTTCACTTACACGGGGAATTTTGTGATCCTCTGGCTTGGAATCTCATTTATTTCCTGAAAACAGTATCCAACTAGATCTGTACCTCAGGTGGTGATTGTCTCTCCTTCTGTGTCTCTCATCTCTCTTCTCTCATTGCTGCAGAAATTGTGACAGTCCTCACAGCAGGGTTTGACTGCCACGCCACTGAGGAATTTACAAAATACTCCTTAGGGTACACATTGTCTCTCTGCTTCTAAATTCATTTCTTTCTCAGATACTCAAGATATCACCGCACACTTGTGTCCAGTTAGTCAGACACCTGATATGCTCATAGATCTATCAAATCCAAACAAACCTCGTTAAATCAGCAATAGAAAAAAAACCTCTTGGATTGCAATTTTACGAATAACTTTAATAAGTCAAGATATGGAATGCTTTTTCCTTTTGTTGCAGAAAATACAGATTTTTCTTGAAGAAAATCTAGCCTTTCAATGTACATATAGCTCTGTTTCTTTCTACTTTTCAAATTTCTAAAAGCATGAATTTTGACATGAAAGTGCTCATACAGTAGTATGAAGTACTCATTGTCTTGAAATATATTGACCTCAGTGTAGTATGTAATTTCTACTAAGAAGTTAAGACTAATAAGCTCTCCTTACATTAAAGTAATAAAATAACATTTGAGATATTTTAATTCAGTATCCAATAACAGTGAGAAACATTTATTGAATAGGATACAATAAATAATCCACAACTGAGCAATTGAGTTGTTCTGTACTTCCCTGTTGATACTCCCAGTGACATAAGTTAGTGCTGAAATTTTTAATTTTTTTTTTTTAATGAAGGAAATAATTGCTGTGGAAAGGTACTTCTGGTTTTAAATGTTTAACGTTTGCATTCTTAGGTGCATAAGGCACCATAATTCCAATGCTGGACTGTGCAACTCAGTTGTTTGTCTATTGCATTGACAGACTAGGTTTTCTCTGCAATGTTTTAAGAAGAGCCTCGCTTTTGAAGTGATGTCTCTGTGACCTTTTGCTATGGAAGAGTGCTGTTAAAGCATGTCCTGAATGTGGCTGTTGCATAATACAACTGACATTTACTCTCTGTCCCATTTGAAAAAGGCTTAGCAATACACAGTCAGTGATGCACAGACGCATCATCCACCTTCCACACGACTTCATTGAGGTTCACACTTAAACAATCAGAAATTTCTCTGAAATTGCTAAGCTCTCATCTTTTGGTATACATTTGTCCATGATCAGACTGTCATTTCGATTTACCAGCTTCTCTCCCATCTGGTTTTGAGTATTTAATTACTTTTTCCTATGAAGTTGCTCTTTTATATTTCCTGAGAGTTTCTCTGCTCCCCATTTGAGCATCTCAGCATGTGGAAGGACTGTGTTGTGTTACAATTCCAGCCCTACAAATGAAGCATAGTACTATGGTAGTCTAAAAATTCCATCTCAGGGAACTAATCTTTATAGTGTTCAGTGATAAAAGTTCCTGTTGATTTTGGTACTGCTATTACTTTCCTGGGGTAAATTATGCATTTCTAAACCAGGTATGCAGTGTTTTTCACTTTGGAGACCTACAATTATGAAGGGGCTCCTTATTATTATTGCCTAAAAATTAGAGCCAGTGTTATGCAGTAGTACATGGCAGAAAGAGGATTATTAAAAGAAAATTCATCTGGTTTGCTACTACACTAGCTGATACTTTAAATTGTTTTCTTGATTTTAGGGGGTTTTCCTAAGTAAGATGTAAATTTTCTTGCCTATTTGAATGGAAAATACTTTTGATTCCCTGCATCCTAGTGGTTTCCTTCACAATTTCTTAGTTGTAGTGAAAGGAAAAAGGGCTATACAAAATATTCAAGTACAGTTCTGACGTAATAATATTGCAGAGAAATTTCTTCTGCCTTAACTGTGATGCATCCATGGATGTAGTCCATAATTCAGTGCATTTTTTTTCACTTGTTGAGTAGTGTTCTGAAGGGGATTTAACAGCTGTGCAGATGTGGCACCTGGGGACGTGGGTTAGTAGTGGCCGTGGCAGTGCTGGGGGAACAACTGGACATGGTGACCTCAGAGGGCCTTCCCAGCATAAAGGATTCTGTGATTCCATGGTTCTGTGAAGGTTGAGGCAGTGTTTTCAGTGGAAAAGGATGGGGCCTTTGTGCCACTGTGAGGACACAGGAGAGGTCAGAAATGCACTACAGAGAAACCAGGTCTGTGCTCGGTGAGAATTAATGGGGCTGGAAAATTCTGGCTTTGCTTTTCCTCATCACAATATACCAAAGTAATTGGCAATTGGCTTTGTGGTTACAACTGGCGTCTGCCAACGATGTTAATGGGTCCAGGTGACCCCACCTGGGCAAGCTCTGCCACAGTGAGGTGGGACCAGGTGGGATTTATGGGGAGCAGATGCAGAGGTTGTGGTCTGTGGCTCCATGGTTGTGGCTGCTCCCATGGCTATTTCTTGTGGGCATCCAGGACATTGTAGCATATTTTTAACCCTTCCCTGTGGTTTAGGATGAGGGCTGAATGCTGGGACCTGCTCTGAGAGATGTCCCTAGGCTCAGGGTGAGGCTGGGGCTAGTGCCGAAACAAAGATTTTGCAGAAGGGTTGAGCTTCCAGGGGCTTAAGTGGCAGGAGAAAGAAGGAATGTTGATTTCTATAGCTGTGTGTTTGTCTGGAGTGTTTATCCACATCCCACTTAGCTGGAGTTCAAGCCCTTTGCCTCAATGTCACGGATGAACCTGGAGAAGCCCCTGGGGTGCAGGTGCCAGATGATGTATTTCTGAGAAATGGTGTAAAGCTAATGCTTTCTCTCAAGAAAACTGGAGCAGCTGGTGAGAGGAACAGTTCTGGATATAAACTGTGAGCCAGGTACTGGGGAAAAGCCATCAAACCACATCCCTAGACTGGTACTGGAATTTATTGCAGGGCAGAGTCAGGAAATGGTGCTGCAGTTGCTGCTACTTTTCCATCTTGCACCTGAGAGGGTTATTTTTCTTCTTTCCAGTTAAAGACCAAGCAGTGGGAGGGAAGGTTACAATCAGCTCTCACACCTGATACTTGCAGCGTTGGGCAGGGCTTCCTCCCAGCCCTTTATTCAGATTTCCCCTCCACTCCTGTCCCCCTCTGCTGAGAAAGACAGATGCCTCTTCCCACCTAAATGGTTTGGTTAGTCCTGCAGGTACAGGCAGGTGCCACCACAGGTGTTGGATTCCCTGGAGCTGGGGAAAGATCTCCTCATGTCCAGGCTTCTTCAGCTGTGCTTTCCTCTTCTGCTGTTGAAACCTTTGTTCTAACTCTGACCAGAGGAATAATTTGTACTGGTCTTCCCAAGCTGGGGCCCAGAAGCTGTAGTGATGTTGTAATAAATCCCTTTTAGCTGAGACAAACTGATACATTTCAGGTTTGTTGCTTAATTTTATAACAGATGTAAATATCCTGCAAGTCCAAAGCTGTTGGCGTCCTCAGAGCAGCTCCTCAGAGAGTGTCAGAACTGAGATGTGGATTTAAAAAGCATTTAAGTTCTGATGTTGATGGGGGTGTACATGGGGAATTCAGTCAGAAAAGGAAAATGCTGCAGGTGTGGGCTGGCTGTGGACTGTTTTAAATATTGATGTGTTAAACCTTTTTACAGCCAGCAATCCAGTGTGTAGCCTGTGTTAATCTGAATGGAGGCTCTGGATAACTACTGGGACTGGTTGTGCAGAGAATCTGGTGTAAATATTTGCAGTGTCTCTCAGTCAACCAAAACTTCTAATTCAGAAAAATAAATTAGTGTGACAGTGAGACCATACTTTTAACTCCTTCAGACAAGGTTCTGACAAAGGGTAGTAGAGAGAAAAATTAGGTAAAATAATAAATTCTCATTAATTTTTTTCCCCCTACTTTCCCAACTACTTATATGGAACACCCAAGAGAAATAGGGAAAAATGTTTACCTTTTCCATATCAACTCACAAAAGTTGGATTACTTCATCATTCAACCATATTACTTACTTTTTGGGATAGAAATTGAAATGATCAGATGCTTCAAGGTTTTACAGATTAAATCTTGCACAAGTGTTACAGCTGCTGTTTAATTTCATCCTGCTTAGTATTTTCATAGTGGTTGTGCCAAACAGAATTTTAATTCTGTAAAAAAACAAAATGAAACAGCAGCTGATGACAAGTGGCTACATGGGTTTACTCAAAATAAACAATTTAAATTCATTTTGTTTTCTGTGGAAGTAAAGATGATTTGTAGTGCTGAGTTCCAAACGAGAGGAATTTATGACCAAACTTTGTCATTTGCATTGCGTAACAGGAGGTCACTTTAAAGAAGCACAAATATTTCCAGTGTTTGGATGTCCAGAGACGAAAAAAACAAAGCCAGCCTAGGATTTTTTTGGTTTTTCAAGATTGCATAATCTATGTAACATAACATAACATTCAGAGACCATAAAACTTCATAGGAGAGTGTCAAGATGACACTGAGGTTCCTTAACAACATCTAACAGAATCATCGTCTGGGCAGTGATACTAAAAAAGTCCTGAGGTAGCTTTTCAGGGACAGGTAGGCAATAGGTTTGCAGTAACTGTTAGGAATCTGTTCCAGCTTTTTGCCTCTTCCAATTATTTTTGTAACAAAAACAGCTTTGTAATGTCATTCCCCCATCCCATCCTCCATAAGCAAAGCATAACCATGTTTTGCTTCCAGTTAGTCCTGGAGCATCCCAAGTCTTTGTCTCTGCTACAATATTATTTTTCGGGGAATTATTTTCTGCCCTCTACTATCGTTTATCTGATTTTTTTTTTTCATGGTATATTTGTGTGCATTTCCTATTGTAAACAATATTTATTTTAAAAAAAACCCCAAACCAACACTTTTTCCAGGCCATATGTTTGATATTCTGCTTAATATTGTGATTGTTCTTCTGAGATATTGCAGTTCATGTTGGTTAAATGACATATTCTTTTCTCTCATGACACTTACCTCACATTTATTTTACTACAGGCTCCGCAGGGAAGCCATCCCAATACTAAGCTGTCAGAGTTCAAGGACCATCTGGATGACTCCCTTAGTTTATGATTTAGTTTTAGGGGGTCCTGCAAGGAACAGGGAGTTGGACTTCATAATCCTTTCAGGTCCCTTCCAACTCGAGATATTCTATGATTCTATGTTTTATTTGTCTGAAGTTTCATATGTAAGGCAATGAGAAGGTTTGGTTTGGACTTCAACAATGCTATTGAGAAAATGAACATTTAAATTACTTACCAGTATTTTGAAGGGGAACCTGTGCAATCAAGAGTCAATATTTTTAAAATGGGGAACTCCTTCATACTGAGGCTTAATACACTACTACCTTTCTTTGTTTAGAAATGTTCTGTCATATTTCCGTGACATTTTAAAAAAATTGTGATTTTTTTTTTTTTTGCTTCTATAATAGTAGTTTTAAGTACATAATATGCATTACATAATCTCCTGTAATACTAAGAAACAAAGAAAATATGCTCTGTCTTGTGCAAGTACAAGAAGATATAACCTTAAAGAATGCTTTTATTTACATTAAGATATTGGAAATTACCTTATTGTGTTGAGAATAAATTGTTACTAGAACCTCTTTTCACTTTTGCTTATTTTTCTCTCCAGCTGTTTTGCATATTTATTAGCTTCTTATCAGAGATACTTTGAATATAATTTTAAAATAGCAAAATAAATATTTTCCTACTTTTTGTATCAGGATAGTTGTAAAGAAGTACATTTTCTGCATGGTGTACAGGGAGTTAGGCATGCAATTTCCATTAATAATGAACCATGCAGGAAATCTGCCCTTGAGAGGTACATGTATAGTCATCACAAACATTAATCATTAAAATTGTCCAGCATTCCTGAACTACTTTCTTATCCAAAAATTATAGGATATACAAGAATTTAATTTCATGTTGAAACAATTTGAATTCATCTGACTCATCTTACATAAAGAAATATCTTCATACAAAGTCAGGAAAGCTATGTCCTCTGCTGCATCTTTCATGGAGTTTAGTGGACAGACAGACCTTACCAATCCCTCTACATTTGTAATTTGTTCAATTCTACTGCTTACTTTCTGATTCCATACACATCCTGTTATAGGAAATGTTAAGCCTATTATTTGTGTTGTCAGAAAGCAGGTCTGGTGGTTTATAAGAGGTTCTATAAAACTTGAATGTGTCACTTTATATAGAAACTGTATTTCTCAGGAGTTTACTAGAACTTGTCACCACTTTCTGTGCCTTGATATGTGTGCAAGGGTGTTTGTGTCTTTCTCTCCTTAGCTAACAAGTTATCCTCTGCAGAGTTAGTCAACAATCCTGTGAATGTTTGTGTATATACTTCCCACTTTAAAAAGCATTACTCTCTTCAGTGGGATGCACAATAGTAAAATTGAGACTATGTGTTAAAATTTGAGGGGTTAGGGCCTTTGGTTTGTAGCAACTGGCAAGGTCTGCGAAAAAAAATCCTGTGACCTTGATGGAAAAAGCTCTTTTCTTTTGGTGATTCACATTTGTAGGTGTCTTTTTACCACAAGGCTCAAATAGAAAGTAGATATAACCAGGCTTTTTAGTTTTGTTTTTAGTGGAAGTGTCCTCAGATAGTTTGAAGACCTAATTTTAAGAAGTAGTCTGCAGATTACATCTGAAGCAAACCTGGTGTCTGCAGTGGCTGAAGAGGTAGCTAGAGCAATCTGAAATTAGCTTAAGAAGCCAGGTTTCTGTTTCATATTAGTCTTGTTTTGTTTCCATAGTTAAAAGGAAGATGAATACAAGCAATCTCTTTTTTTTTTTTTTTTTAATCTGAATGAAAAACTGGGCTTTCAATGGATTTTGTGCGTGCTTGTGTTGACCTTCAGTTCTGGATGTCACGAATACTGAGTTTTTGAAAAAAACCAAAACTTGCCAGTAGAGTTAAAAGTGCTTACTTTAATTATGACACACAAAACATGGGGTTTTTTACTTTACAACATGTCCTGGTGACGTAACATTTGGTATCTTACCCACAAACTATGGATTCTGTGTTATACCTCATAGTTTGGTTGGCTGATGTCTTGAAAGAGAAAGAGGTTTTAGCTTTTTTAGAATGTTTCACATAACTGGGGAAGGAATTCAAGTAGAAACATGAGTATTTGAGAGTAATGACTTGTTACAAGTGTAATTTATTTGGGGAACAAATAAAACCCACTAAAGTTTCTTAGGTAAGAAGGCAACAAGTTCCATAAGTGTCCTTGGTTTTAGGGATATCACTCAGTTTACTCTTAAAGCTACTGCTTTTCTCCATAACTTTTATTCTCTAATTTTTAGAGTTTTCCTTTGAAATACAGAGAAGAAAACTCACGATATGCTGGTTTTGAAGTGCGCTCCCCTCCTCTTGAAATGTTTTTCCTTCCAACTTGATTTGGTTTTGTTGAACTACCTTGATTAATTAGCAGAGGGTCACCCAGCTCCTTGAATAAGATGACATCAGTCTTTCTAGAGAACTTCCTTAAGAATAAAATGTTGACGAGATGAGCGGAACTGATATCCAACAATTCAGACTCGTCCTTAACCGGTACTCCTTTATTGACTAAACACTTTCTTCACACCTCAAGAGCAAACACACAATTGGAATGAGTAATGCCACATAAGTTCTTAAACTCTGAGCTGGCCATTGCTGGAGAGACAAGCAAGCTCCAGGTAGAGTCATTCGCATTTTTTCTGAGACTTCAGGAAAATTCTTAGGAGAAATGACACGGTGATAGCGTTTCCTGATAGCAGACTAGTCTGATTGCAGTACCTCCTGTTTCAGGGACTTACAGAAACTTCACATGCTCCAGTGAGTCTCGATGAACAGAAGGGGACTAAAAAAGACGGACGAATAACATTTAGCAGTTTAACTGTCTCTAATCTTACCACAGTTTTAACAGATGGCTTTCATAGTGATACTGTGCATTGCTAAAAAGCTGGCATATAACCTCAGTTAAATTCCAGGATTGCATTAAATGCATGGCGTGCTCACCATGTGGGAGTGTGTATGTAAACACATTACCTGCCCGGAAGATACATCATATGAAAAGTCAGGATTGACAATTCTTTTGGTAGCATCATCACCCTCTTTGGTATACAAAACCAGTGTAACTTGTTAAGATGCTGTAGAAGCCCAGAAGATACGGGACTTTTGTGTATGTCTCAAACAGCAATAGCTGCATGGCTGTGAAGCCAAACAAGAATTGTTGGCACCAACAGCCACGGATTGTTGGTAGTCCATGGGAAGGAGCAGGATATGGCTGGAGAAGCGGGCCACGGGCAGGTAGGGCAGCACTTTTCTGGGACAAATATCCTTGTTTCAGTTCCTACAGATAAGCACAACACAGTACAGCACAGGCAGAGGAATGAGATCAAGAAGCAGGCATGAACTGTAGGGGGGGAACAAGACCACCAAAACCCCCTGAAGCCCTTCCTTTCTTTTTTACTCTCCCCTTTTACTCTACCCCTTTATCTAAACCCCTTGTATAACAAGTCAGGGACTAACCTACCAGTTTCCACTCCAAGTGTGTAATTTGCTAATAAAATTTGGTGAGTTATTAGGGACCCTCTGACTTTCATCATTCCTTTCAACCCTGAACATCTGTGAATCTTGAGTGCTCCATTCCCCTTAATGTGGGACAGTACAGGTGCTAACAAGGTGGCTGTCATCTATTTGTACTACTGTTTGTGGTTTCTTAGCCATGCACCTGGCTGTTATATCCCAAGGCAGACTTCTTTTACTGAAAGAATAAGAAGAAATTACTTGAGACCCATCTTTCTGCTAGCCTTAATGCTGTTTGTATTTGTGTCTCCTGCAAGATGGGTAATTTAACACAGAAATGCTTCAATAAGGGCCTCTTGTCAGTCGAATGTGTTTTGGGGTCACCCACTGGAGGAGAGATGATGGTCCTGGACAACAATTAGGGAACAGCAGGGGCAGTCACATATGTCTTAGTGCAGTCACAGCAGTCACAGATGTTTAAATCTTCCCAAAAGTGGAAGCTTTAACTTCTGTTATGGTTTCAAAAAGGGAACTAGAAACAGGGGGTAAAAGTCGATTAAAAGGCAGTAGCTATCTGCCTGTCCTACAAGCAGAAAGGAAGAGTAACTCATGCTGTAATACCGTGCCTAGGAGTGAGCAAATGAGACTAAGAAAGATTATGGTGGGCATGGGTAATTGGGAAACAGCTGGGATGGATATGGAGATTAGAAAGACACAATGAAGTCTTGCTGCATATTTGTTTAGTTAGCAATAAATAGGCATTTTCTACTTTTTAAATATATGTATATGTTTGAGGCAGGATAATTTGCTACGTGGATTTATCAGTGTATTTGCATATGGCGCAGCTTAGGAAATGTACAGGGACTTCCAGCCCTTCTGTGCTGGTTTTAAGAGAGGGGTTCAAAATTTCTGCAACTGTGGCAGAAGAATGAAGGAAAAGTCTAAAGGATTCCCTTTCAAGAAATTGTGGTGGAAATGTCCCCATAACTTTTGACATCTGCGTGCTTCTTTCTACCAGCTTTACTGCGAGCCAGTCCTGGCAACCTCCCCTGCAAAGCTGGCAGCCACGTTGAGAGGCACAGTCACAGAGTGTTGCCTCTTCTGTAAGCAGCTTTCAGCGGAACCAAAGCCACCCTGACATCATGCAGGCAAATCCCAACTCTGCTTTCTTTAAAAGG
Organism: Orthonyx spaldingii; assembly: GCA_013397795.1. Taxonomy (NCBI): domain Eukaryota; kingdom Metazoa; phylum Chordata; class Aves; order Passeriformes; family Orthonychidae; genus Orthonyx; species Orthonyx spaldingii. The sequence goes on from VZTJ01003630.1 coordinate 990,005, forward strand.
GCTAACCGAGGTTGCCTTAGGCAGGCAGTAATCATTTCCCATTGTTTCCTTTAAAACTGAAGCTACGTCTGCAGTATTATATTCTGTTTCAAAAATTGGAGACTGAACTGACAAGATAAAAAAATGTCATGGGCAGTGTGAGCTGGCAGAAAAGTTGAAGGCGAAGAGGGATTATGTGGGAGTTTGGACACGCTGTGGCAACACCAAGAGAAAAACTGAAGGAGGAGATCATGAGTGCTGCTGCTGCCCACACTGCATTCTATTAATTTGTTTTCCCTTCTCATTTTCTCCTCAGAATTTCTCACTTGATTTCTAAGCACAGAAAACTGTACTACTTCCCAAAATGCCATCTTGATTTCAGTCCAGTGAATTTAACTGAAAGTAGCACACAACAATTTGAGGAACAAGTACAGCCCCAAAGCCAGTGCTAATACCACTGGGACTTGGGATATGCAGAGAATTCCTTGCATGAAGCTCAGCAAAAGATCAAGACTAAAATCATTAGTTAGGATGACTTGAAGAATTTGAAAACTGACTCTGCACTGACCTAATTTGCATGAAGCCTGCTCTGTGAAATCACACATAGGCAGGGAGTAAAATTATTTGTAAGGCTAGAAAATTTTCAGATTACTGGGTCACTTGAATAAAAAAAATATCATCTTTGTGAGAGAATTTATCATCCAGTGAAATCACCAGAAAAGACAGAGCAAAGACCAAACATCATCTTTTTCTTTCACGTTAAAGTTCTTAATACATAAACCTCACAGTAGATGCAAACCTAAATGTAAAATAGCTACTTGAAGTATTTCTGTGACTAGAAATGCCCCTAAATAAAGGAAGACTGTAACTCATTCTATTGTATTTTGCTCATGCAAAGAAGGTGCTGTCACTATGAGAGAAGGGCTGGCAAGGATTCACAGGAGGAAAGAAGGTAGGAATAAAGAAGAAAAATACATTCATCTATAGTTAAAAATCATGCTTGATTTTTTTTTTTTTTGATAATTCAATTGTTCCAAACATGAATTCTCACCTTGTGTTGAGAGAGAAAATTAGAAGCATAACTTCAAGCAGACAATAATGAAAACCAAGCATTCATCATTCCACACTGGCTAGAAAACAGCAAGAATAAATCAGACAAATCAAGCATTGTGGTAACTGTTATACATTCTTATGCTTCTTTACACCTATTATTAATTAAATGACAATTTCTATTTAGGGTGTGATATCCAGGTCATTGGGATTCAAAATGAAAGGTGCTTGAGGTAAGGGACTTTCGTATACATTGCTGAAAATTGTCTACTAATTTAAGGAATAACTTATTGCTGGATGCAGAAAGCTAATTGCTCTTTCTGTCTGTCTGTCTCTCTTTCCGAGTTATTAAAAACTGGTAAATGAATCTTAACCTCCACCCAGGATTTTAGCTGCCATGGTAGCTGAAATCCCAAACCCCGCTGACATCTTGAGCCCAGCAGAAGTGCCACAACAGGGGACCTTTGCTTAAAGGTTTGAAATTGGTAACACACGTTCTGGTGAACAAATATCCCTGTGGTGACATTTATGAGTGGAATCTATTCAACACGAAAAATATCCAACTAAGTTAATTGTATGGCTGACAGAATGTGAATAGTTGTGTTAAGCCAATGTAACTTTGATTTCATTAGGCTTAAATCTTGAAGGATTTGCCATTCTGTAACACATTGTTTGAAGTTATCATAATTTCAGGTATTACATGAAATGTTTCTTTTTATGTCCCCCTTCTTCTGCAGGCTAATTGCAGCAGTGTTTGAGAATTTGGAAAATTTGAATATCCTTGGGCTGTTGAAACCAGCATGGCCCAATTTCTGGGAGCCAGCATGGTTTTGAAGGTGGTTCAGTTGTTGTTTAGGGTTTGGCAACTCTTTGTGGCTACTCGAACCCCTGTGACAAGCACTGAAGCTGTTCAAGCCCCAATACTGGTTGTACTCAGCACGCCATATATTCTACTGGTAAGAGTCTTACACATTCATAGAACATTAAATTCGACTTTCAACATAATACACAGATACATTCTGTATATAATCCTTCACTCGCTTGCTTGATCATCATATTCCAGAGAACCTCCTATACACGGGAGAATAAAGCATTAAATATGATTTGTAGTAAACCTGCTATTAATCCATTCCTTTTCTTTCACAGTCTTGAAAAATAGCCTTGGCTCTGCAAACACTTTTATTTCTTTTAACATTTTGTTTCTTTTGGATTTAGACTGTGTGTTGACTCTGCTGTTCACTCTGGATAACAGCTGTTCTTGCTGAATTGGTTGTTTTGGTGTCATCCTTCTCTGCACAAGGATGTGTTTGCTCTCTGTTTTCCTCTGGAGGCAAGGTCTTACTTAGAGTACTCCAAAAAGTTTTTATTTTGTGGATATATCCTCCTATCCAGAATTTTAATGCAAGTGAGATTGCTCTGTCTCTACTAGCTTTACATATGAAAAGAAAATAAAGAAGATGAAATTGCTTCAATAAGTTTCTCTTCTGAGCCAGTTCTCTGCAAAGTACTGTGACATGTCAGCAACAAAAATCAGCAGTGGCAAGGCTCTATCACCAGGTATACATTTACATCATTAAAATAAATTCATTAAAATAAATTCACACTCTGAGTGAATGACTGGGATACTGAAATTGAGAAGCACTCAAAGATGAGCAGATATGATCTGTACACAGACTATTAACACAGTTTAACAAAAGTGCAGCAGTAGATTAAGATTTGACTGACAAATCAGTTTTACTCTCTCTCCCAGCACACAAGTGATAACTTAAACTGTCAAAACTGAAACTAAAAACTGAGCTGTGTGTTACAATGGAAAATATATTTAGGAAGTAATAAATAATGCCTTTGGAGGTAAAAGGTCACAATTTCCCAACTTTGTTTAGAAATGCAAAACCTATTCAGAAAGAAATGTCACAGTTCTAGAAGTATCATTACTTATTAGTGATTAGATCATAAAAAAACCTGAAAAGGTACAAAATATATATTTTTAACTCTAATATAATCTCCATTTCAATATATAGCTAAAAAGGGGGGGAAATTAATCAGTAGCAGAGAAATATCCCCAAATATATAACAAGAAATACCTTATTAAAAGATTAATTATTAAATGAAAGTGAGTGTAGCAAACCCAGAATTTCTTCTGGGAATTACAGTAACATAGGATTCAAAATTGCTTCAAGAGATTGTATTAGTCTATTCAATGACAAAAAATTACCTAACCTATCTCTGTGGGGTTTTTCTCCAAGTTATGGACTTGCTTTTGTATTTCAGCATTTACTGTTAGAAAATATTTTTCCTGATGTCCAATGTATGTCTTTGCTGTAAGTGAAAATTATTCCTTGTTGATCTTCCCCATCTTCCTGGAAAATGCTGATTATGAATCCATGCCTTTCCTTTAACAGAATACAAATTCTCCTCAAAATCTATTTTTTTTTTTTTTTTTTGGACCGAAACCCCACTATTTTTCCAGTTTTTATTCATAACCATATGTTTTTAACTCTACCCTCGATGGATTTGCTCAGCAGTGAAAGATTATGCTAATCTCCACAGACTCTGAATGATTTTAAATCTATTGCATAGCAACTAATATTTCTTTTTGTAGTTACTAATACTGTGATATACATTGGAAAAGATTGTTTAATTTAATGGGATTTTACAAGCTCAAAAATCTTCTTTGGGGCTGACATATTAATCTATTTTTTTTAATCTAGGAAGCATAGGGGTTAAGTTTAAAATACAGTAGAGATAAAGATTCTGAGAAGTAATTATGCAACATCAGAATCCAAATTCTGTATATCTCCTGACTTTTGAAATGTTTTAAGTTTCTATACATTTGGAAAACAGAATTGTAATAGTCTTTTCTGCAGGAGGAGCCTAACAAAGCCAACGCGTTCTTTTACCCCAAAGTACACAAGGTATTTTGAAGTCACTGTTATAGCAGTGCACAGGTGAAAGTGTTTTTTCTTCCTTCAGCACTCACTTTATATATAATCTGTAGAATAGCAGTAGCAAAAAGTAAGGAGCCCACGCCTGGAGAGAGAATGAGGTTCACCAAACCACAGCACACACAAACTGCTAAAGTTCTCGGCATTTTCATTAATTGGATATTGATGCTGTGGCAAATGTCAAGTTTTACATGACAAATTCATGTCACTGGGCATTTTTACTCTCTCTTAAAATATTTGAAAAATTATAGATGTGTTGGAAAATCTGCTGATTATTTTTCCCTTCATCTTGCTTCATCTCTGATCTCTTTCCTCAAAAGTTTTTGAGGGGTGTGATTCCCTCTTGCTTTTTTATGAGTGCAGATTCAGTTATATATAGCAAATACAATATTTTTAAGCAGTACTATGAGTTTTTTGTTGTTTTGCTGACCTGTGAATTTATTCTTGGGAATTTTTTCAGTTATGACTTTCACTCTATGCAGTCCTTTAAGCACCTCATGTGCTTCCTTTTGGAAAAGCAAAA
>VZTJ01003630.1:994511-1034296 GCA_013397795.1 Orthonyx spaldingii
GCCCCCAATGAGTTCCTTTTTGAAAAACAAAAAAAAAAAAAAAATCCCCCTTTTCGGCAGATGAGATGCAAAGGGCATTTAGAAGAACCAGCAGCTGTCAAATGAAGTACTGAAGGTTAGCAGGCTGCATCTCTAATCCAACTTCATCTACCTGTTCACCTGATACATTTAATAGCAACTTGAAGATTGTATCATGCAGCCCTTAGTGGTGGCTGTAGTATTCCTGAAATAGTTTATTATTAAAACACTTGACCATTTTAAAATATAGTTTCTTTTCTGTATTTTATTTGTTATGGCCATCACTGGGATTATTGATTTTGACCCACTCAGTTTCTCCTCCTGATTCGTATTTTGCTTAGGAAATATTTTTTATTTGTTCCTTTTGGTCAGAAGGAGTGGGTGCAGTGTAAGCTGGCTGCGCTGTTTATTTGGCAGTGACTCCCAGGATCCTCTGTGCCTTCATCACAGCTGCAAATTTCTCCGGTGTATTCCCCTAAGGTTTGTGTGCTTCCCCCAGAGCAATTGCAGGTTTGGTCAGCTGCTGTCCCTTTCTGACACTCAGTGCTTTCCCTGCCTGCTGGTGTTTGCATTGCACACGTGTCTGCTGCATCCTGTGGCTGCTGGGTGCTCACAGCTGGCCTCGCCTGACCCCTGGCCTCCCACGCCAGAGTTTTTGCCAAGCACCATCTGTATCACCTCAAAGGAAAGCTGTTCAATTGTGCACCTGCACCCGTTTTGAATATCTGAAGCCATTTTGCTGCTTCAGCACATATTATGGCATAACCTGAATACTTTTTATTTTAATAGAAATTAGTCTGGAAATTGATCACTCTGTGTCTTTTTTGAGAAATGAGTCATAGCCACCACTGTTCTGTACCGCTGAGCACACCGTTGGCATCCGTTTGGGCAATGTAGTTTGAGTTTCACATTTAACTGCACTAAGCTTTGGTTATTGCAAGGATCTCCACTGCCCTGCTCTCACTTACCCCTTGATATAATTCTGTGCAATCTCAGCCCTGCCTGGTGCTCTGGCAGTGCCTCTGCCATGCCCTCTCAGGTCTCTGGAATGATGTCAGTCTTCACAGTTACCTGTGGTCTGGGACTGTATTACATTTCTTGCCAAATGGCATCTCTGTACATTCAGTATTTTCTGGAAAGTTTGCTTATCTACGTTCTTGTTTTCAGGTAGGAACTTGTTTTCTTTCAATTCTATAGAGATCCATTGATTAATCACTTGTTAATTATCATTGATTAATCTATGATAATTAAACAGGTAATAACATGTTTTTAAATATTAATCATTTGCATATATGAATATTTAGTCTTTTATTAATATCTAGAGTAAATTAATTATCTGTGGTCTTTCCTGTTAACTCATGTAACTTGTACAACGTTTCTCTAAAACATATTCATAATTTGTAATAATTTATTGGGGTCTTTTTAATTCATTCTGTGTCAATTCTTTTTTGGAGCATTGACACTTTTGAAGTGAAGCTGCTTTCTTTTTTGTTCTGTTTTTTTTGGGGGTTTTTTTTGGGTTATTTTAACCTCTTTAATCTGTGCTGTTTAACCCCTTGTGTCTGGATTGGCTGCTGAACCCTAGCTGTCCATCTTTCTGAGGCACTGCCTTTTCTCCTTTTAAACTTTTAGGGAAGGCATGCCGAGCAGTCGATGTTTGGCTGTTGCTCTTGACACAGTACAGTGTTAACATTTAGGCTGTAAACTTTTTTCACAACAAATATACCTTCTTTCTATTTGCTGCTTTGGAGAGTATTTTTGCCACAGAGAATTTCTCAACAGAAACTTGTTGCTGTTTCCTGGTATTTTCATACCAAAAATTCATAACAATTAATATAGTGCTGCTCCTTTCTCTCTACACACCTTGTGTTTCCTTTTCAGACCTCTTACCTTCAGTAATGTGTGTTCTTTTTTTTTTTTTTAAATCTTTTGACCTTCATATTGTAATACTGGGCCTCAGTGATTGAAAATCCCTTCTTATATTTAAAATCATAGACTGTATGCTGTCATGCACTTTCTTGGAACTGCTGAAGCTCTTGGCACACAGCTAGGTCTAGTGAGGATACACTGACATTTCTGCTTTAGGGAAAAACATTTATTCTTCCAACACTTTGTTAAACTCCTTAGCTATCCTGCTATACATAGAACAGTTTAATTTCTTCTTATAGCTTTTTTTTTGTTTCTTGCTGCTCCTTGAAGCTTGTTCTTCCATTGATGGAACTTCTGCAGCACCTTGTTTCTCATCTTGTAACTTTCTCTTTTGCCCTTTCTGTTAATATCAGAACCAGTTCCAAGATCCCGGCTTTCATCCTTTCCTTACTGGGACCACAGGAGAAGTCAGTGCACAGGATTTGCAACAAATCCCTCTGTAATTTGTTTTTCTCTGCCAGCCTTGTGTGATTTATGTACAGTGCTGTTCCCTTCCTGCTCCTGCTGTCATCATCTGCCTCGATAGCTTGGTGATGACGATGGATGCTGTTACTGGTCTCATAGAGCTCGCATTGGATGGAACTATTATCTGCTCCCTGGACAAAAAGGAACTGAATGAATCATACATATGGGTTTTGGAGGAAGGGGTCTGTGTATGTCACAGGACTCTATTCTCCTGTCTTTAACTTCTCAGCCCCTCCTTTCCCCCTGCTGTAAACCATCTTACGAAATTTCTGTGCTGCTTTTCCTAGTGAGTTCTGTAATAGGGAATTACTTTTTAACTGGTTCAAACAGTTGCTTCCAAGATTCTTTATGTTGAAAATGAAACTCTAAATCTTAATCCATGTAGTTACTGTTATCTAAAGGTAACAGCTCCAAATAGCGTATCAATTCTGCTGTGGCTGGCTTGTTGTGTGGCTGTTTATTTTGACTAATAAATTTCTTTAGAGTCAATTTCCTCAGATGGATGACACATTTTAATTCTGAAACTATATAAATATAAAATATATTTTATCGAAACATGTATTATATACAGAATATATGGGGAGAGGAAAGTGCTCTTCCTGGGACTTAAAAATAGGAATATGTAATGTTATTAATACTGTAATTCCCATGATATAAGTAGTTTTTATCTTGTGCCCATTTAAGTCTGCTTTTGTGAAATCCTATAGCAAAATAATGTAAGTGATAATATCCATTAAAGAACATATTATCAGCAGGTCTTTTACAACTCCTGGACTTTCTCAGTTCCAGTGCTAAAGAAAATTTGTCTCAGTTGTCAGTGTTAAACCAAATACCTAAGAAGTCAATGAATCAAAACCCCAAAACCCCACACATTTTGGAAGGCATTTGAAAAAAGACGACATGTCTAGGAGATCGTATAGAGAATCAGAGATTTGCTCTGAGGTATTTCATCATATTTGGATTGGAAAGAGCACACAATCAATTTTGGTCAATTTGAAGGTGCAAAGAAGTTGTTTCCTGCAACTTAGGAAGGCAGTGGTAGGTGTAATAGGAGTTCTAGAATGAGGAGAAGCTCAGGTGTGGGGCATGGGGGTGGAGGAGAACACAGCAGTGAGAGCAAACTTTGGGGAAAAAAGGTGGAGAGTTACTGTTGGAAGAGTTTGGCTCTGTTTCTTTGGGGAATATGCTAGAGAAAAGAATTAGGGTGCAACATTATCCAAAGTCCACATTTCTTGCCATCTAGAATGGCAGTAGTTGTTCTTTCGTTAGAGCTAGAGATTTTATTTTTCTTCTCCATATTTTTATCATTCTCTTGGTTAGATTGGTTATTTACATAATACAAAGCTAATTATGATCCATTCTGTTAGAATTAATTTACAGATCAAATGACAACTCATAATGCCTACTATTTTTATTATTAGTTTGAACGGAGTATTCCTGTACTTGGAGGATGTTGTCTTTAAAGACCTGTCAGTTTTTTGAGCTCCTCTGTCCTTCAGAGCTGTCTTTCCATGGATTCCCCTTCTACTTTTCTGAATAAGATGGTAGCAGCTACAGCTAACTCTGTGGTTTCCTTGTTCTGCATTTTGCTTTGTATGTACTTCCTCATCTGTTGTTTATCAATATTTTTTGGTGTCTTTTTGGTGTTCTGAGTGAAAATTAATATTTTTTTTAATCACAAAATGACCGATGACGGATTTTCTGGGTGGGAAGCACCATTAGTGAAGTCAAGAACTTTCACCAGCAAAGCACAGCTGTTTTAGGTGCCTACATTTTGCTAACTTACTTTTAAACCTTCTGACTTTGGTGAAATGAATTTCCATGGTGTTATATACTTGTCTTATTTTCCTCCGAACACTTCCATTCTGCAGTGGAAGCAAGACCCTACTTTTCCCAAGGAACAACTCCATCCCACTTGTCCATGTATATTATCTGGCACCAGAAATCTGAAGCTTAGGACTTGCTTTGGTAATAATAAAGCAAAGTAACAGAACTAGAAAGTAAACACAATTTTCAGTCCAACACGGTTGCCTTTCCCTGAAATCGTCTTTGCCAATGTAACTAATGACTTGGCAAAACAAGGGGATTCCATGAGCCTGCACTTCATTATTATGTACCCAACAGATGTAAAAAGTTCATGGTGACTTATTTTGCTGTGGTTTATTTCTAACTAGGTAGGGTTTAGTTTTTGTTTTTGTTTTATTAAACTGTGTAGCTGAACCTGAGAAACAACAGATTGTTCCTGGCCCTGATGAATACGCACAGGAATGAAGAAGGCAAAAAGGGATCTGTTGCCACCTGTGTGCATGACACCACTTCAGGCTGGTCTTTGTTCTTGTTTCCCTTTGATGTTATGGTTGGTTTGACATATAGGGAAGAGCTGATTAAAATACCAGGGCATGATGGTATAAGTGCAGCATCTGAAAAGAACTGGGAACTCCTATGGAAATCAGGAAGGCTCAGAGTGTTTTCCCACAAGCAAATACCACTCCATACCCCCTCCAGTGCAGGCCAATGTCACAATCTGCCCTTCTGCTTTTAATTCTGAACAAGTTATTTTCTGTCCCTCCTGAGATTGATGCCTTGCCTATGTGTATTATGTGCACTGCTGGACTCAGGTTTAGGCTCTGTGGGTGATCTTATGCCACCACAGGCCATTGTACATTCTGTAAAACACAATGAAACTGATGAAAGGGAAAAAGGGCATCCAGGTGAATTGCCAGAAGCAGTCCTCAGGTTTCCTGAACCTCCTGAAAATAAGGTAGGGAAAAGAATATACTTTCATCCCTCGATGCTAGTGTATCATAATATTCCTATGCTTGAAACTCCTAAGGTTCCATGTTTTCAATATTAGTCTCTTTAGTTTCAAGCTAGCTCTTAATTAAGTGAGTATCATGGGAATTCTATTAAATAAGAAACACCATCCTTGCCAAAATCCACAATTGCATTCCTCCTTACCTAAGCAGTGAACTGCTTGAACACAAATGGTTTTCATGTCACACTAGAGACCCTTCAGTAGGTGAACATCTAAAGGCTTAGATAAACTTGAAAATGTATATAAATGTTTATTCCAGCTATGTTCCTAAATAGATTTTTCAAGGCAAGAAAACTAGATAGAATTGTATCCTAGACAGAATTCACAATGGAGAAAAGTTTGTTTCAAACTCAGCTCATTAATTAAATTGTCCACACAAACAAACTGCAACTCAAAAACCAGACATTACAATAACTACAGCAGGGACAAAGTGCTCTGTCACCTGGGGATTATATCAAATGTTGATTCCTCCAGAGGATTAGTCTGTGATACATTTAATATACTGTCAAATACAAAATTTGGTTAAAATTTTGCTTATCTCGTTGAAAGATTATTCATCTGTTTTCCCTTTGCTCAGAAGTAATACTTTACTGGGATGACTTCGATTCCATTTTTGCAAGTTGTTATGTGGGTGGGAAACACTTGCTCAGGTAAGCAATGCTTTTTGATTTAAATGGAAATAGCTTGCTTGGGTAAATGACTGCATGGTTAGACCAATTGTTTCCCCATTTCCTTAGTCTTTTATTCTGTCTGCAAATCATCAAACATGCATCTGTTCACTCTGAGATGATTACAGAAAGAAAAAAGTTTCATTCTTCAAACTTGCTGACACAGATTTTATCTGATAGGCCATTGCCTGGTTCAGTGGGATTTCCAAAATTATGAAAATTCAGTATCTAGTGCTGAGAGCTGAAGTCCTTACTAAAAGGAAAAGAAAAACTTGTAACTCTCATAAGGGCTTAATCAATGTGTGAAGGATTTTCTTTTGCTTAATCTGGACAATTTGAATTTAAAGTATTTTCAGTTTTCCCTCCTGTCCTTTTAGTCTTTCTGGATTGTCTTAGGTGATCAGACTTTGCTAGAGCTGAATAAGTAGCGATGACAGCAGAAAATACTTCAAAGGTAACACTTAAGCCCTTAAGAATATGTTGATGTGAACAGCAATAAGGCGGTCTGGTTAAACAGGTAAAATTACCGGGGAAAAGAAAAGATGTCCTGAGAAATAGTACCAGAGGGAGGCCTGCCAGCTTGGAAGCTGGAGCCTGGAAGTGGCTCTCTGAGTCAGAAACTTCCTTGAAAAGTACGTCTGGCAACTGTGTGAATGATAACTGTGGGAATCTAGATGCCAGAGGTACCCTGAGATACCACCAAGAGGTGCATAAACAGGAAACTGCAACAACAATGTAGCATCTGAGCAAGTGATAAATAGACTGGAAAAATCAAATTGCTCTGAAAGAACAGGAAATATCATCATCTGTTGTCTCTTACAGGTGAAAAATCAAAATTAGCAGCATCTATTGACTGCTCAAAGTGGTGCATCCCACATCTTCTCGTGGTTTAAAAAAGACTTAATTTTTATCCCAAATGGAGCCTCTTTCTTGGAGAGCATCCCATGCTGCACATAACTTTTCCTACACAGGGTGAATGCTCCTCAAGGACTTTCTGTGAGAGTTGGAGCTCTATACAAGGATGCCTGGATGACTCCGGGTTTTGTGACATGGATCACCTCAGAAAGGAGGTGGTGATCTCTACACACCCCCAGACTGGGTAATATTTTAAGTCCTGACAGTTGTGTATTATTTCTTGCCTGTCACATTCAAATTCATAATTTTTTTTTCTTTTTAAAACCAAATATATTTTAACAAACAAGAATTTTGTTATGTGTGAAAAATTCTTTAAAATTTAATGAATTTATTTTCTCCATTAACAAGATGTTTCCTTCTGTTGCTTTTTAAAGACTATAAAAATAAAGTACAGTGATTTTATTAATAGTATTATGTGACTTGAGCATACAAAGAACATTTCTAGATATAATTTTGTAGTCCTGGGAATGAAAACGAGTGGTGAAACATTTAAGCAGCAGTACTTTTCAAAACTTGTGTTCTTTGTGTGAGATTACATTTTCTTTTCCATTACACTTTAACTCTGTTCCTTTCACCATAATTTTTCACATCTAATGATTTCTTTAACCTGTGAGAGGAAACCAGAAGTAACTGTAAAGTTTCTTTCGTGACTGTATCTACCCTTTATTTGATTTGTTCTAATCTCCATTTTTATGTGAAAAAAAAATGAAATTGCCCATAAGTTTCCATCAATATCCATGTGAATATTAATACTTATTTTCCAGCCTAGAACTGAAAGACTCACTGTGACTGCAACCTGCTTACTCTACTTAATGTTGATTTGCTTCACTTTCTGCTTTTTCATTTTTTTCTGGCTGTTGTGGACACATCTTCAACTACGACCTTCCTGTAATCATTTCCAAATTTTTACTTTAGGTAAATAATTGCAGAGCTGCAAGTAATGTCAACTATGACTCTGATGAGGAGAGGGTGTTTTGCTAGAAACTTATGAACACTGTTTTCAAATAAGAATGAAATTCAGAACAAAGATGCCTCCTTCCATATATGTAATGAGGCAAGTGAAAACTTCCTACAAAGCAGGTTTTCTGGAAAAGTAATTCAAGACTTCTGCAGGGTCAAACAAATAGTCCTCAATTCTCTTCTGTGTCCTAGAAAATGTTCTTTTCATAAAAACCTTTGTGGGAAAAAAAAAACCAAAACCCTAGAAATTAAACCAGAAAAGCTCTCAAGATGTATGTTTTTAGAATGCAGCTCCTTTAAAAAACATTCCTGCTGGGTTGAAGAAAAATTGTTAATATTCTAAGATCTCTTATCTTGCTGTCATTTAGTGCCTTGAGAGTGTTATTATGCTTCCACATATTCTTTATCCCTATATCTTGTCTGACTCGGCTTTACAACATTCAAATGGAAAGCATTTACAAACATGATCTCGTATCAGCTGAAAGATTTGAAGAGAAAATGTGATCATATCACAATGAGATTGTCTAGCAAATAAGGGCAATGACTAAACAAACAAAAAAAAGGCATTTTCCAGTGACAGTAATTCTTTCATTTTTAAATACTTGATGCCAACTAACATTAATGAGCTTGGTGAAAGGCAGAATTTCAAATGCTATCTCCTGGCTAAGAAATCAGATTTCAAATTAAAGGATGGGAAAATTGGAAATTTTATATGATTACTTTTAAAATAATTCAAGGCTATAGTCAACCTTCTGCAGATCATCTTGGTTTATTGTCGTTGAAGGGCTATGGTAATAACCATACAAATGGACAGCTAATTTTTTTCTATATATTAGAATCACTTTTTTTCTGCAATTAAGTACTGTATTTTGTGAAGGTAGGTATTTCTCTCTACAAGACCTCAGCTGAATGTTCCATTGAAAGGCACTGGGCTAACAGCTGTGGAAAGCATAATTCTCTATTTAATTAGTACACAGAACTCAAGTAACGACATTTTGGGGTTTTTTTGTACACTGTTCTACTAGTGAGCCCCAGGTCTGCTCTGGAGTAATTACCTATATCTCAGGAATTAAGGGGGTTTTGTATAAGTTTTAATCAACCTGTACTTTGCTTTTGAAGGCAAAGTACTGTGTGACTAAAGAGAAACTGCCCGGCAATCTTTGGCTTCATTAATGAAAATGCAAGTTGGTCACAGGTTTTGTCTTTTATATATGTTTTTAGAGCAAAAAAGATTTAACATGGGCCACAGAAGGGGCATTAGAAGACTGTCCTGGTTAATGTTGTTATGGTGTAGTTTTGAGTTAGTTTAGCTGAAATGCCATTCTAGTGAGAATCAACAGGATCTAATATTAGAACATATCTTCCCACGGAGAAGAATGGGTTGACCAGCAAAGACTATTCTGTATGGTTCAGATGTTTTGGATGTATGTGGTATATTGAGTAGGTATCAATGTACATTCATGTCTTACATGCATAAGCTTTGATTGGTTTTTTTCACTATTTCAATAAACAAATTCTCTCTCATAATATGCATAGCAGTGTTTCCACTTCCATGAATATGGATGCTATCTTTATTTTACAAATAAATCATAACTTCTAAATTAAGAAGGGAGTAGTATAACATTGCTTGTTTATATGCAGGCAAAAATACCTTATCTATGATTTTTTTATTATTATAATGTTGTTTGTAAAGCTCTGGAAATTCTAATGCTAATTGCACTGTTGTTATACTGCTGGATAATCTGTTCTGTGACTTTGTGCGTTGCTGACATACAACATTCAGAGGTTTTTTTTTTCTTGGTAAAGGCTGTTATTTAGTTTTGCTCTCACTAAAGCTTATTATCATTTATCCTGCTCATCCAGCTGCAAGGTTCAATCCCCGTCCACTGAATTTCCTTAATGCTCCATATATTTACTTGCCTGAAAGTGTTGTAATACAGTTTTCTATTCTTATTTAGTAACATCACCTGTTTCTAGCTTCAAAAGACACCAGTTGATCATGTGTGTATGGTCATTTGTAGCTAATATTTTGTTATGGTGTGGTGTTTAGTGTTTAAAAAAGTGAAAAGTAACAGAAGTGCAGGGGTAAAGCAAAATGGGAAAATTGTGGAAAATAATATAGCAGACAAAAATATTATATTTCTGGCCCAGGTTTATAATAGATTTCTTTTTCTAGTGTCGTGGTTTGACACTGGCCAAACTCCAGGCACCCACGAAAGTCGCTCTCTCACTCTCCCATGCTGTAGCTGGGTAGAGCAGGAAGGGCTCATGAGTTGAGATAAGGACTGGGAGAAAACACTCCAAGGGCAACGTGGGCTCAGCTTAAAGTTACAAGGTGAATTTATTACTCACAGAATTAGAGGAGGATAACGAGAAGTAAAAGAAACCCTTAAAACACCCTTTTTCCCCCCAGCCCCTCCCTCTTTCCCACCGACAGTGCAGGGAGACAGGGTGTGTCACACACACCTAGGAAACTCAGTAAAATGGATTTGTCTTGATCATCTGCACAAAGGGATAGAGGAGAATAAGAAACTTCTTTACCTGATTGTGCAGGGACTGCCCTATCACCAGCCCTGTCATGCAGGTGTAAGCACATGTCATGGGATGACTCTTTGTTCCATCTATAAGAGAATGGACAAGGCAGCTCTCTAGGCCTTCAATCATATCAATCAAAACAGCTGAGCTGACAAGGAAGAGGTCAAGAAGCACCGGGATACGTAATGGTGTGAACTGAAAGTGGTCTTCATATACTGGGATAAAACTATAGCTTGTGAGTAATCTTTTCAGAGTCTTTCAAGTCCTCTGGGCTCAGGGGTGCAGACAGCTGTTTCAGAAGCAATATTCCATTCCACACTTTCTCAAAACAAGGCGTTAGCTCACAGTACCAGTGATTCAAGTGGGCAAACTAGACACTACATCCATGAAATGATTCCTAAAAAAGTAACTGAGCAAAGAGGCACTTAGGTCACCACTACACCTGTTTGAGGAACAATTGTCCAGAAAAACCACTTCTGAAATGAAACACTGCATGGCAGAAAAAGGAAAGGTTCAGTCAGGTGCTCAACTTCTAATGCCGATTTTTTGAAAACAGAAGACTAATCTGAGCTTACAGACATGCACACAGCTGCATCTGTGCACACAAATCTGGTATTTATACACCAAGTCATTCCATATGTGCATATCTTCTTTAGGAGGCAGAAGTCAGTCTGCAAGAACATATTCCTTAAAACCATTTTCCAATGTACAGCTCCTTGGAGAGAATGATGATTCCTAGTATTTTTTCAAGCTAAACATTTGCTTAAGATCCTTTGCTAAAATGGACTTTAAAAATTTCTGTGGTGAGATTGTCACTGTGACTAGATTCTGATTTAACTCCAAAACCAAACTGCAAACTAGTAGTTTGAGAAGATGAACTTTGCAATCTGACAACGTAGAAAAGAAAAAATAACTCATAGTGACATTTCTAAAATGGAAAATTGTAAGTCTTTCACTGTGCTTATCACAAATATATATTTAATGGCATGCCTTGATTTATAACAATTTTTAGATATCTTTGCTGTCAGGATGTTTTGCAATGGTCAGAATATTTCCTGCCGTATTTCACCTTTATTTTGAATGGCAGTCACTGCTGACTGTGCTTCCTTTTCTTTCCAGAAAATTATGTCTGCAAAGTACTGAGAGTTTTACACTTGATTAAAAAGGCAGGGGCTTTCTGTGCTATTATCATAATTAGCCAGATGACCAGAAATTAATACCAGTAAGCGTTGAGAACTTGTCCCGGTTTAGTCCACGGAGCTCTTAGGTTGAATGTAATATAAGCTATAAAATAGTTTTTGGGTAGGAGCTCTTACTTGTATCTTAACATCTCTTTAAGAGATTAGGCTATGACTTTTGAGCTCACCATTGGCCTGTGTAGATAGTTTTGGGCCCCTTTTGGGCCTCAGTCATGCATCTTCTCTGGCAAAGCCAGTGCTGAAAACCAGAGGAAGATGATTTTCTATTTGAATCTCTTATTTTAGGATAAAGCTCTTCTGTCTGTTATCAGTTCACACTCTTTGTATGTAACACTGCATTTATAAGAAATATAGTATTTTTGAAAAATAGATATACAAATTCCAATTCCAATACCTTCTACTATTCAAATTCCCATTGTATCCAAGCTGATCTAGATAAATAAAAAATCAGTAAGGCCCAGTACTCTGACCTTTTCTGTTGCCTATATATACTAACAGCAGAAACGACTGCATTTTGTATTGTAACAGCTCTTGTTGCTCAGCTGGTAAAGGACCTGTGTGAGAATGGCTATGCAAATGTGACTTGTTATTTAACTCTTGAACTGAAATGCCATCAAGAACTTTAGAGGTTGCACCAGGTGAAACAACAAAGCAGAGCACCAGGCAGGACATGATCCATGGGATGTGTCTTACATGACAACAGGGATCTACATGCAGGAGGCTTTTTTAGAAAGCAAAATGCTGGTAGAATGTACTGTCTTGTGCTATTGCCAACCTTCCTCTTTCCCTGATATTAATAAATGCTTGGGATTTTTTTCAGGCAGTGCTGTGCTGGCTGTGTTCCTGTTAATGCTGCTTAGGGTGCTGGAGGCCTTTTTGGCTGCCAGGGCATGCTGCTGGCTCATGTCGAGCTTGCTGCTTACCAATACCCTAAAGTCCCTTTTTCTATCCTTTTTTAGCTTTTTAGGTGCCATCATTTGGAGTAAATTCTATCCAAAACAGTTAAAGGAGCATAAGGCTGTGCTGTGGAAATGAATCAGTCAAAAAAGGAACACTGAGATCAGTATTCCTGAACAGCCCATGAGACTCCTTCCTAATACTGATTTCTTTTGGAGTTGTTTCATTATCAGACACCAAAGACAAAAGACAGTTTTTTATTACCCTGGAGAATGATGATTTTCCCACCTGTTGGACTGAATGAATTGTTGGGCCACATTCACATAATTTCTGTGAGTTTTCCATTTATTAGGAAATCCTGTTTGTGCTGTCTCCTGGAGTAAGACAGGCAGAGGTCATTTAAGAGCAAAATGCCTAAAAGAACATGTGCTGACAGAAAGAAGGGTAGTTAATAGCAAAAGGGAAAGTACCCATCACCCTTATGCATATGGCTGCTGATAGTTCCAACATTTAAACCTCTGATAAATGAACAGTGCTCTGAGAAAAAGTTCTTAGAAAGCCCAAACCAAACAACCCCCTTCACACAAAAATAAACAAAACATTGCCTGCCCCAAATAACTATCAAATAAGACAAGTAAGGAATTCATAAAACACCAACTAACTGGATGGAAAACACAAAATTCTTGTGATGAGAGTACTGAATTTTCAGTATTTTTGAAGGACATTAATATCTTGTAATTACCCATTTTTTCCCTATGACTTTCATGTTAGTGGGTAATAAATGTGCAAGTCTGGTTTAGAAATCAGTTGCTTCCTTTCCTCAAATCTCTCAGAAGCATGACAGCACATATCTATTTCACATCACAGTGCTGGAAAAAAAAAAAATGACACTCAACATCCTTCCCACAAGAGACAAATTGGAAATAGAATTGGAGCTTACTCTGAACTGCTTGGAAGAGCAAAACTGGCGATGAAGTGAGTATGAATTTGCACCATTTTGACCTTGAGGCTTCACTCTTGAGAGGCATAAACAGTGAAATGCAGATGGCCAGAAAAAAGTCAGTATAAGGGCTGGTGGGGTGTTGCAGGATGTTGAACATACTTTTTTATAAGATGTTTTAAACTCTTTAATAACATATGAACAAACAGCCTAGACCATCATCACAGGTTTTCAGTAACGAGTATTGGGAATAATGCCCACTTAAAATAATTATTTTATTTTATATTTAATGTCTAGTTTCTTTTTCTATTTCTCTCTTATTAGTATTATGATGCAAATTATATGTTGCCCTCAATAAGTATTGTATGATTCTCTTAATGGGTTCCACATAAAGAACCAAAATCTGTAATAAGTGGCTTTTTTCCATCCAGACAGGCAATTCAACATGAAAGAAGCAAGGTTGCATATCCCTACTTGTGTTTCACAGTTTTGGAACATTAAGATGCACAGAGCAACACAAGATATTTCTCATGCAAAATTATTTATCTTAAGCTGACCCTTAGTGAATAAAAATTCATAATTCTGCTCTGTCTCTGCTCATTTGTTTACCCTCCCTTAAAACAAAAGCCAGCAGCTGATGAACTGTGTACTGGATAGAAAGACTGAAGACTGAAATCCCATTTGGTGTGAAAGTATGTACTTGCCATAGAAGGATACACATGAAGGACCAAAAGGAAAGATGTGTATCTGTTCATCCATCCATTTTTATGCTACTCCCCTTTCTGCTCCTTTTTTGATATGCTCTAAGAGTTCAATCTTGGGTTTTAAGTTCAGTTCTTCTGTCTGAAGGACATAATAAGATTGTTTTAAGACATGCTGCAAATAGGATGGCAGTTTCTCAGTTGTAGCCCATGGAAACTATTATTGCAGATTGATTGTTAACTTTTTGCTTGCAAACAGTTTTATCTCACAGTGTGATCTTCTCCCCCCTTCACAGACTTGAAGTTAAAAATAAACTGAAGTTTGCACAGTTGTTATTATATTTTCTCTTAACATGACTGACATTTGGACGAAATCCACTTTTCACTCTCGCTTTCATTTTTTCCCCAAAATTTTAGTTTTGCCACTGAAGGTTTCTGAAGCGTATACATTAATTGTTTGTTTCTTCTTCTTCTACAAAATTCCTTCTCTTCAATCTTTTTTTACTGGGTCTTTTGGAGATATCAAGAAAACAATGTTGCATACCTGCCCACTGATCTTTATTTTACTATACTCACTTATTTGAAAATAAAAGTCAGCCTACTTGTGCTGACAAGTTTTGCTGGTCATTTGTTTAACGGAGCCTTGGGCTATTCAACCATTTACTATTCTAGCTGGAGGCAACTTGTGGCATTTTCATCTGCCAAGCAAAAATCAGTGTTACTTTATTTTGTGCTCCTTGTTATCCAGGCCAAATATGTTGAGTTTGTTAATATGGAAAACCTCAAATGTTATTTAACCTTTCAAACTAAGAAAAGACAAATAAAACAGTAGTCCAACTACCACACTGAATATTTTTTTGAATTTGCTATAGCTTTCACATTTTGGTGAAATAGGTATGAAGTAGAACAATAAAATCTCTAGACCCATAATGCCTAGAGAGGATTCTGCCAGCTAAAAGCACACAAAAAATGCAATGATTGGGCCTTAATCCTAAATCAGTAATGAAGGCAACTGATTTTCAGAACTTGGCAAGACTGCATTAAATACAGCAAAGGCAGAGATACGTATTCAATCTTTGGTACCTATAAACAAGTTTTCATTCCTTCCTTTATGTTATATTGATCTTCGTGTGAGGAGATGGTTTGTTTTGAAGCAAATGTGTCCAAGACACTTTGATTTTCTATGAGCTCTCAGAGGAAATGTCTGGAAACAAAAAGGATAACTTCAGCTACAGTGATCTACTGAACGCTGCAGCCGGGGCTGCTGACGGTTTTGAAACAGCCCATTTGTACCTTTGGGTACCTTTTCACTCTGCCATAACCTCTTGGGTGGATAGATGTCATTTTCAGGTGTTTGAGACCAAATGTTCCTGGTTTTAGGAGAATGTGGGCAGCCGAGTGTGATGCAGAAAATTGCACTACTCCTTGTGCAACCGTGTCACATCCAACGTGTATTTTTATGGTTACTTGCATGCATCAGGTCTGTGGAACAGCACAGAACATGCCATGGCTTCAGCTATCCTGGAAGTGCCAGCTCTTACTTAGGAATAAATTAGCAACCTGGAAATTCCTTTCTGGATAATTAATCTTTATGCCTTTAATGGTTAAACTATACTTTATCATTATTTTCATAGGTTACGCTGTCCTCGAATTCAATACCAAGGAGAGATAAATTCAATAAAACCTTGATCTAGCAACCAGACATTTTTAAGAAGCAGTGAATTTGGTCCTGAAAAAACACCCTCCTCTTAATACATTTCTATATTTGTGCCTGCTGCTGCAGGCATTTGCTAGTGTTAAGAACAGAATGTATACTTGAAATTGGACTCCTAGTATTGAAAATGAAACAAAGAAACTTATAAACAAAACTGGGAAGACCATCTTGTACCAGTGTTGGGATTTGTTTGGGTATGCAAGATATAGTTATGTAACTGACTAGATAATGTTTTGCATCCTGCAGTGAGAGCATGGAACAAGTGATTTCACTGGTGATCCTGCAAGGCTGCATTTGTGTTAAATCCTGTAGATACATAATACCAGCACAGTAACAAACTTTCACACAGTTTAATCCTGAGGAATAAAAGCTATTGTAATGTTCTTACTCCATATGATAATGTCATTTTTTTTTAGTAACAGAGCTGTAACAACATGTGTTGGAGTTTTTCCACAGCCTCTTGTTTACTTCCACTTGGACACGGTTTTCATCCCATATTTAGTACAATTCTGGTCACTAAGGCACAGAACAGTGAAGGAGACTGACATATTTCAGTTGTACAAAAGGTAGTGAACTGTGACAAGAGTCAAGACAGCCTAATTGCCATTATCATTGATTTACCAACAGTGTTTCTGGTGCTAGTACGTGCTCAAATTAATCTCTCTAAAAGTAGCTTTCCTTGATAGAGCTCTAAGAAACTAGCTTGAAGTATTAGTTCCTGTATTTGAATTAATGCAGTTTAAGAAAGGAACTTCAAGTTTCCTGATTCCCTCACAGACCCAACCTCTTTGGAAGGTGCCAGCTTCCAAATCCTAACTTTGTGGAGCCCTCCACAGGGCTTCCAAATCCTAACTTTGTGGAGCCACTTGCATAGCTCCTTCAAATTCCCCTGGAAATCTTCCTCCAATGAATTCCTTCCATGTACCTGCCTTTTCATTGTTCCCTTAGGATCCAATTTTAAAACATCAAAATATGATTTTTTTTCCACAAGAAACAAAATTATACACTTTAAAATCCGATGACATTTTTATTTCATTTTGATGTATCAAGATGGAAGTAATTTTGAACTGTCATTTTGGAACACAGAAAAAAAGAGGTCTAAAATTGCTTTCTCCCATGAAAAATTTGAGTTTTGATAAAAATAGGCTTTTCTGTGAGAATTCAACTTTGAAAAAATGGCAACAGTTTCCCTAATATCATAAGCTTTGCAATTAATTAACAGAAATTAATAATCTCATCACTGACTGGAGCATCTCTCTTCTGAGGAGAGGCTGTGGGAGCTGGGCCTGTTCAGTCTGTAGAAGAGAAGTCTGAGAGGGGACCTCATTGATGCATATAAATAACTCCAAGGTGGGTGCCAAGAGGGTAGTCCTAGACTCTTTTGGGTAGTGCTCAGTGATAGGACAAGGAGCAGTAACCATAGAACAAAACACAAGAAGTATCATCTCAGCAAGAGAGAGAACTTCTTTTCATTGAGGGTGGCAGAGCTCTGCAACAGCTGCCCAGGAAGGTCATGGATTCCCTCTCTCTGGAGACACTCAAACCTACATGGACACTTTCCTGTGTCGCCTGCTCAAGGTGATCCTGCCTTGGCAGTGGGGTTGGGCTGGATGATCTCCAGAGGTCACTTCCAACCCTAACTATTCTGTGATTGTGTTCTCTTTAAAATTCTTAATTCTTTTTTTTTCCTAAATTCTACGCACATGCCATACAGAGAAAAAATATAACTACACATCATGAAAATGCTCATGTTTGTGTGGAGGCAAAATAGAAGTCATCAACCAGGCACAAAAAAAGTTGCATTTTTCATCCTATGAACAGAAAGCATGTTCTTGTTTAATGTCTGGAAATCTCAGTAGTGGTCAGGGTTGTTGCAGCCAAACACTGCTTTGTATAGCTTAATGCTGCCTGTGCTGGTAGTAACATGTTGAAACGAATTATGGGAGTAATATCCTTTGTATGTAATTTGGTCGTTCGTTATCATCAAAGTAAACATCTAATTTTTCATTTTAAGATCTATATCTCTATAAAAATATTATTTTTTTAACCAAGAGTTTGTTTTCTTCAACACAGATCCAGATGGTTTAGATTTTTTCAATCCCATCAGACTTTCAGGATGACCAGAAACAATGCAGTTAAACCTGGGTTTCATCTGTAAATATTTGCAAAGCATCGCAGTCCCTTTGTCATGAATGGCTGGAATAACACCTGTAACAAAGTGTTGTGGCTTGCTTTACCTTCAGGTTTGTTTCTAATCGTGTGTTCTGCCTGCAGATTCTTATCTGTGCCCTCAGACTCACTTGTGATGACAAAACTTTGATCTTAGATATCCTTTCTGCCAGAAACATCCTCTGTGGAACTTTCAAAGTGTGCTTCTTCTTGAAGAATTACGTTTTGAGATATAATTGAAGACCTGCAGGAATCAGCTTCTTCCTGTTGGGAAGGATGCACAGTGCTCTTTCATTGTTTCCTAGACCTTTCTTACATTCTCTCACAGCATCTTCTGTCAGTTTTATTTTAAGGAGGATTTCTCTATGTGATCCTCTGTGACTTGTACATGAGGCATAAGATGTCAGTTTTCTTAATTACTGTGGTCAGTTTACTTTACATCACGAAGAATCTGTCTTCACATTTGATTTTCTAATTAAAATTAATATGGCAAATTCAGACCTGCTGTGAGTAAGTATTGTGTATTAATTTCACTGGATGCATTAGTGCTGATGATGGACCAGAGCTGTTTGGATTTGACAGAAGGTTAACACACAGAAAATTCAGAGCTGTTTGTATTGCTGCTGTTGGTAAAACTACTCAGTGCCAAATAAAGAAATGCTCTCATCTATTTAATGTGAAATTAAGGGTTAAAGAAGCCTGAATTATTATCATATGTAGGATTTTTATTACAGAACATATGCATCTCAAGTCTAATATCTAGCTTCTTTGTTGGATACTTTCCGTAAAAGCAGATGAAAGTAATTCTTAGTGTAACTGATAAATCTGTTTCTGATCAGTAAAATTAAGCACTGCATTCTTCTTCTCTAGTGGCCAAAATCCACCCCAAGTAGTAATCCTTTCTTTGTAAGAGGAGATATCTAATCCTCCCCAGCTGTTTTCCATTGAGAAAGAGCTGTGGGCAGCCTCCTGCATCCCATAGATTATACAACATCTCAAATTCTAACTTCTGAAAGCCTTTAGAGGAAATGCTTTATCTGTATTACTCCCTACCTACTCTGGATTGTTCTC
Organism: Orthonyx spaldingii; assembly: GCA_013397795.1. NCBI lineage: Eukaryota > Metazoa > Chordata > Aves > Passeriformes > Orthonychidae > Orthonyx > Orthonyx spaldingii. The sequence goes on from VZTJ01003630.1 coordinate 1,013,508, forward strand.
TCCTCTCTCATTCCTTTTCCCACACAAATTATCTCCCGACGATCTGCGCTGGTTTTCTATCATCTAATTAGGAAAGTTTCCTCTTCTGGGAAATGTCATTATCACCTATGAGAAGTGGGTTCTAGATTCTCAAATGGCAGCATTTCTGCTGCTAAAAGGCTTTCCCACATAACATATTCTGGGAACACTTTAAAAGCAACTTAGAACAACTAAGTTTTTTACATCCTTCTGATCTCATTAATTTTTAACAAAAGTAGAAGAAAACGTAACTGTGTTTAACGTCAGGCAGGCAAACAGCCCTGACACTCTGCAGCCTCGAAAGAATCAACATTTCTTTTCAAAAGGCCTGCATTTTGACTAGTCACTCCAGTGCTCGAAAATCAGAGCAGAGATTCTTGGAACAAATATTTAATATTAAGGTTAAGTTTATGGTTAGGTCCTTTATTCACCTGTGACAAGGAGGAGAAGGATGACACATCAAAAAGATGCATAGAAGTGATGCATACAAAGCAGGTGTCAGCAAAACTGTGGAGAAAAACATCTTTTGTTCTTGCTATGAAAACAGAAAATATGAGCCAACTGACCATCATTCTCAAAAAATGAAGGTATCATTATTTTTTGTATGTGTTAAAATATAGCTCTTTTTGAATCATTCCATCAGTTCCTAAGATTATGTGGAAGTTAAGATTTTCTAGCATAACAAGAAAGTAACATGTGTTAGGATAAAAGTAAAATCAATAAACCCGCAAGTCAGAATAAAGAAATAGTTTTTATCTGTCTTTCCCCCACCTGTTTCTGCTCATATAGGACTTAGAGATTCAATAATATTAAAAAAAAATAATTAAAGTTGCATTATTGTTTTCTAAGTAGCTGCCAAATACAAAAATCCTGTAATTTTTCCCCTAGCTAAGAATCATTACAGCTGCAGCAAATCAAATGTCTCAGGGAATTTAAGTTTTCCTTACTTCTGCCATGCATAGAAGAAATTTGATTCTTATGCTGACTTTCTTATAATTATTCTGATAATGTAACAGCTCACTGAGTTACCTTCATGAATTTCAAGACTCTTCATTTTTCAGAGACAGGGAAAGAAAGCTTGTGGTAGATACTTGCTAGGTGCTGAATGCCTTTTGGAAAATTATAGAAATGAACAGGGAGATTGCATTAGAACTAGACAAGAACATACAGCTATGGGGGTGTCAGTCCTAATTAAGGAAAAAAAAAAAGAATAGAATAATATTTTTATGAGATTAAGAATTACACTAGGGCACTTCCAAAATCAGAATGTTCCTAATAAACTGGGTTTTTCTGGCCATCAGTGATCTCTGGGAAGGGACTTCAATCCTCAGTTCCTTTGCTGCTGCTGATGGGTAAAGAACACCCTTTTGTAGCTGATTTCATCTGTCAGTTCAATCTTCTTCTACTCCTTTGAAGTCAGAATTATCTAATTCCTCAGTTAAATCAAATGTCAGTTTCTGTTTTTATATTAAAAGAATTGTATAAGACACACTGAACATTCAGTGCTCTGGTGGAGTGTTTATCTTTTTGTCTCATTGATTTTGTAGACAGTTTTCTCTTCCCTTCAATGTCCCTTTTCTCTTTGAGATGCCTACTGTGCTGCAGTGTTGGGTTTTTTTCACAATGCCAAACAGTATCTCAGCAAGCCTTAAGATGTGCACTTTTTTATAAGAGGGAAATATCTCTCTGTCATGTACGTGATTTGGAATTGTTTTGTTTTCAGAAGGACAATGCTGCTTGGGGAAAGGAGGTCAGATCAAATATATCACATCGAAACCTGCAGGTTCCAGAGACAATGCCTTGGCTTTGTCTGGCTTTCAGGGTAAAAACTCCTGTTAATTGAATGCAAAACTGAAATGCCAAATGAAAAATGCCTCTTCAAGGAGCTACAGATTATGGAGCTGGATTTCTGCACTGAAGATGCAGTGTCAACAGAAATATCACTACACAAACCCCCAAACTGCACTGTACTCTGCTTTTTATTACACAATGAATACTCCCTCATCCTCTGGAACTGTCGTTTCTTAGGTGCTTATCGGTGGTATTCTGTGATTCAGAATTCACTGGATGAATCATTAACTTCACAAAGGCCTTTTTCATGTCACCCTAAGTACAGGAGTACTCAATCCATAAACAAAGCTATAATCCTTGGTTTCACAGTTTCCTGAACTAACAACTGAACCTACTCCTCTGAGTCAGAGTGCTAATGAGAAAATCGAATTGAAACTTCAGTGTTACTGAATCGGGTTGAAAATATTATTTCAATCACTTAAAGAAAACTGTATTTCTCCCTCTTTTTGGATAAAAAGTGGTACAGTAATCCAAGAATAACTGTGCTCAGACTTTGGTTCACAGTAGGATGGACTCAGGGGTGTGTTTGGGACCTAGATGAGTTTGGACAGACTGTCCCAAACAGCCTTCCAGTTTTAAGGAAATGTGATGGGTTGACCTTACCTGGATACCAGGTGCCTGCCAAAGTCATTTTACCACCCTGCCTCTTCATTTGGGGAGAGATACTGGAATGTTTTAAAGTCATAAGAAACAAAAACAAATCAGCCACCTGGTATTGGATAAAAATAACCTCCTGAGACATAAGCATCACAGACTGGATTATGTTTCTATTAAATCCAACTAGAAATGTTGTTACATGAACATCACAAAGATTTGTCAGTCTCTTGACATTTATCTTACACCTTCATTTTAAGTTAATCACTTTACCAAAGTGTCATATTCAAGTCCACCAAGTCAGTGATAGTCAGCAGATAATGAGGGTCTGTGGTTGGATATTAGCATGTTATAAAGGTAGTGAAAGAACTTTACTGAAGGTTGAAAGAGCTGGGGTTGTTCATCCTGGAGAATAGAAGGCTCTGGGGAGATCTTATAGCAGCCTCCCAGCACCTAAAGGGAACCCACAAAAAAGCTGGAGGGGGACTTCTTACAAGTGCCTGGAGTGATAGGACAAGAGGGAAGGGTTTTAAGATGAAGTAGAGCAGATTTAGATTAGATGGTGAGCTGCTTTAACAGGTTGCCCAGAGAAGCAGTGGCTGCCCCATTCCTGGAAGTGTTCAAGGCCAGGCTGGATGGGGCTCTGAGCAACCTGGTCTGCTGGAAGGTGTCCCTGCCCACAGCATGGGGTTTGGAACTGGGTGATTTTTAAGGTCCCTTCCAACTCAAACCACTCTATGACTCTCTGATAAATGCTGCTGTAGGAATCCATGTACTAGACATTATGTTAAGAGATGACTGATACACAGAGATAAGTTCCCTTTCTCTTTCTCAAAGTCTAAAAATATTCTTTATGAAAGATGCAAGTGATGAAAGTGTTTTTTTTAACAGATGTAACAAGCCCCCAATTTATAGCTTCAACTAAGAGTCCTTCAGAGAAGATGTCCTGATCTGAATTAATTTTAAAATTAATAATGGAATATACCGAAGTGGCTTCTCCACTGAGAAGCAAAATGGTACTTTGCCATTTAAAGTCTACGACGTGTTCACTATGCTTCTAGGACTGTGACTCCTGTTGCTCAATTTTTTATACTTTTAGACCAAGGCAATATAAGAAAAAGGCATTGCAAAAACCAGAGGATATGTCTCAAGAGGATGCAGCTACTTTGGGTGCAAGTCCTTAGAACTGTGAGCTGTAGCCTAATAATGGCACTGTCACTTTAATGGATAATTATGTAGATGTCTTTTTCTATGGAAAATCTCTTTGTTTTCAATAGGCTTGTGGAAGGTACTTTTCCCAGAAAAGCTTATCTAACACCCATTGAGCTGAATTGAAAAATTACTATTGATCTGGATGAGAATGAGATCAGCTCCTCACTGGGAAAAATGAGACACATATATATAGAAAAGTTAATGTAGAAAAGTAATTACTTCTTGCTTGATAATTTGCTATAAATTTAGAAATTAATCACCAAATATTAAGAATAGTTTCTAGAATTCTATTCTATCTTACATTTCAAAGTCATTTCTTAGTTTGTCTGTATCTATCACACACTATCATTCTTTTTTTTTCATGAAATGAAATAATTCTACAAAATGTTATTGCTCCTTTAGGTACTTTAAGGATTTCATGCATCACATTAAGAGTTAAATAGTATTGAAAAGCTAATTAAAAAAAAAAAAAAAAATTGTACTTGTAGTAAGGGGATAGTGCACTATATACAAAAGGACAGAGTTTAACTAAATATAAGATGTTACAAAGGTGACCAGAGGAAGTAACTGCTATGACTTGGAATGCCAAAGGAGCAATGGTTAGTCCAAAGCCAGCTGTATATCTGTATCTCTCTGGCAAATAGTGAGTTTCAAGTGCAATAAACATTACTGTACTAATGGAAAATTAACTTGTTGAATAAGCATGCAATTGTGGTGGAGGTAATCACTTCTAAAGAATGTAATCTTCCTGTGTCTGGCTTTCTAAAATGGAATAAAATTAATTACTAGAAGTAAAACACCATAAAAAAATGTTAAGGTATAAATCATCATTGAACGCATATGATTTTTTTTTTTTTTTTTTGCAAGGTGCCTCCTAAATTTGAGTGCAATTTAAGCAGTGTGTTAGTCCTGGAAGAGAAAAGAGAAAGTCTGTGTAACAGGAGCTGGATGTCTTCATATCTGAAGGGTTTCTCATCCTGGTAGACTTCAGTGGGCATATGGGGAATGGGGCCTCCTGCATTCTGTGTGTGCTGAACAGATAAGGAGCAGATTGTGCTGATGGCAGTGTTATCTGCTTCATCATCTCCCATATGAGCTGTGACCCAGCCTCACCAGCACCGTGCTCCAACAGCCAGCCAAGACAAAGGGGGATTGGGAAGGCCTGTATTGTGCCTGCTCATCACTCACAGGAGTGACTTTTAAATCTCTGCTGTGATTCAACAGGCAGCTACACAGGCCACTCAATCTGCCCAAAACCAATCACAACAGTTGTATAACAGAAACAACATAAAGCATGGAACATTTCAAGGAACTGTGTGCTCAAAACCACGCCAGGTTTTGTCTGAAACCAAAACTCTCCTTCCTGATGGCAGTAATGAGGAAACTGGCAAGTTTTATGTGATTATTTATGCACATTATTGACTTTTATCTAGAGGACAAGAAAACTGATTTGATGTCAATGATGGCACACTGAAACTCCAGCTGAAAGAAGCAGAGCACTTTGCAGGAATGAAGTCTTCCTCAACTGGACTCTATTAGCAGCAAGCTGACTTACAGGAAGCTTTGACACACAGTCTAATCAGATTAACCCAGAGGAGAAATGAGTCCTGAAATGCTAACACTGACAAATTGCAGATATGTGCTGATGAAAGCCATGCACACTTGTTCTTTGCTGATCTTCTTGCTCAATATGGTACATGACAATGAAGATCAAAACCGAGACAAAAACAGACAAATCACAGATTGTGGAGGTATGAAAAGGTACCGTACCTTTCAGCATCTTCTCTTTGTCAACACATCCATCTCTTGAGATGTGTGAGATATCTTGAGATATCTATTTTCACCTTAGGTAAGCTGCCAAGTGTATGTGAAATGAACAGTGCAGTTGTGTCCATCTGGATAGCAAGGCACACGGTTTGGGAGGCATTTCTTTAAAAAAATCCCACAAGCACCAAAGTGCAAGAAATCCATGGAATGATTACCTCATCTTTTTTGTAGGTTTTCTCCTGATTGTGTGCTAGAATTAAATCTGCTCAATGGATCAGATAGATGTTCTGTACACTGAAATTGTAGCAAATACCTGGACAGATCTTGTTTTAATTGGCAGGCTGTGTATTTTGTGATACAGGCTAAGCTCTGTTGTGCAAGTCTTTGAGCAAACAACTGCTGGAGGCTCTGTCTGAGCCAGTAAGTAAGACGAGACCAATTGCTGCACCAGAGGCAAGTGGCACGACACAGCTTGCATCCCCACAGCCTTTTTCCCTCCTAAATTAGGGCTGTCTTGTCTACGCTGCCTATGAAGATCCTGAATACACCCCGCAGGCCCTGGTACCCGAGTCAAGGTCAAGTTTGCTTGCCTGCAGCCTGCTCAAGATCAGTGCTGGCACGTGGCTCCTTGGCCTTGGTTTAGTGTTGTGTGAAAGAGTTGTGTCCCCCTTCTCAGTGCCCACCTCTGCCCCGGCCCTGCTCGACTGCCTTGACCTGGGATCTTCCTCATCCCCCCCATGGGCTTGTCTGACCCACACTGAGCTCTTGGGTGGCCCTTGGTTCTTGTCCCCAGAGTCCCCTGGCTGCCCTTCCCCGATGGAGCAGCTGGTGTGGCACACGTGGTGAAATTACAGCCCTTATTTACACATTCAAAACCTGTGGTTTTGCTTAGTTTTGCTTTGCAATATGCACAAAAAACCCCCACCTAACTAGAATTTATTTTCCATAATATCTCATAAAAATAATGCCAGCAGGTAATTTTCTTAGCAACACACTATTAAAATAAATATCAGATTTCAGTATAGATTTTATGTTTTTCCTGTTTGAAAGTATTCTGAAAAATGTTCTCAATTTATTCTGCATATGGAAATTAGGTTGAATACAAGATTGAACTTTCTCCTTTACTACCTATGTAAAATATAACCCACAATTTTCTTGTGAGCTTTCTAGCTGGTATCGATACTATTGCTTCAAGATATAGAAACTGAAGGTAGAGAAGTTTTACATATGCTTTTTATATGTAAACATTTTTTTGCATATATTTTAATACATATACCTTTTCCATCTTCAACAAATAATTTCTGTCACAGGGAAGTAAACAGCTGTATCCAAGGTCATGTGGTATTTAAAAAAGTTAAGTTATATCTCTGGGGTTTTAATATTTTTTTTAATTTCAACGCATACTTCTACTGAAGATCCAAAAGGGTATATTCATTGCTTTACACAATTTAAAATCTGAACAACTAATTAGAAGAAAATATCCTTCTTGATAACATCTCTGGACCAGACAAGGGTCATAGAATGAGCATGCAGTAAAAAGGACAAGTGTTTAGTTGTTGGCAGCAAAGAAACAATATACTTTTTTGTGTGCCAAAGTGTAAAACCATATCTTTAAGAATAAAAAACGCGACCATATCTGGAGGATGGAAACTCTGCAAAAAATTTGAGTTTTTGATAAATAATGAGTTGAATTCAACTCAAGCTCCAACTGCAATGCCATTATTAGACACATGCTGAAAGAGAGACCAAGTTGCATGAAAGATATGTTGACTTACTTTTCTTTTTTCTGTTTGTTTGTTTGTCTTTGGCACTGAAGTAATTCTTCAGGTATAATTTATTATTTCTCGTTGATTCCAGTTTAAAAAGTCAGTGGCCTGAGGAAATAAAAAAAAAAAAAAAGCTAAGACAATGGTTATAGAAGTGGATAATGTATCTTACAATGAAAGAACCAAGTGATATAATTTACATATTTTATGAAAAAGAAGTTAAATGGCAATTTTATTAAACAATTGATTCAGACATGGTCATATAGAATGTACCTTCTTTGTTCTCTTCTAGGCTCTAAGTAAAGCTGTTGGAATAGGTTTATATTGTTATATGAACAATTTTAAAAATGCCAGGGAACTTTCTTGACCACAGGAATCTCAGCTGTCTGCTATTTGTAACATGTCCCCACCACCAAGGTTTTGGTCCAGTCCATGGAGCACCCTCCTGAGCAATCCCCAGGCACAGCTCAGGCATCAGCCTGGACCAGGGAAAGTTCTCAAATGACACTTTGGAGGCATCCAGACTGCTGTGGAGGGTGAGAGTCTTAAAAATGTGCTGCAGTGTCTACTCCATTCCAACTGGCCAAAGAACAGTTTCAAAGTTTCATAAATTGTTAAGGCACAAGTTTGCATTGTGAAGGCCTTAGACCTGAAACATCTCAGATGAGCTCTCTGTGTTTGACACTTTCCTTTTTTTACCATATCATTATACAGGTTGACATAAAGTTCATCACATTTATCTCTGGACCAGAGTGAAGGGCCAACAGTCACAAAATAGAGAGGTGGCCTTTCTTTTCTGGTCTTTGAAAAGATACAAAAATAAGCATATTTTCCAAGTTTTTCAGACATTGAATACAATATGGAAAAAAGAGACTGACCCAAGTCTGCTCTAATTTTTGATTGAACACAGGAAATACTGCTGTTACCCTACCATGAATCTCATGATGTTAGGACACCACTGTTAATATGGGTAAATGTATTTATAAAAGGATTTTGCCTAAATGGTCAAATAAGATGACCACCACATTCCTAGCGTGTCTATGAGGCACAGTGCTCAGCACTGCAAACTGCAACATTGTATCTCATATTTTGATTTAATTAAACACTCACCCTTAGAACTCTGACTCCATTTAACTCCAGCATGTTTTGCATGATACAACGACAGAATTACAGCCACCTGGAAAATGTTTAAAAAAAAAAAAAAAAAAGAAATTAACTTTCAGTACTGTCCACTAAGGTACTACATTTTTTAAAATAAAAGATGACTTTTGATTTATGAAAACAATATTTTAAAATTATTGAACTGAGACCAACAGATTTTACACAGGAGCTCTTCTTTTCTCAAACAATGTGCTGGAATATTTGCCTCTTGTTTTTCTGACTGCTTAAAAGAAGAATGGTAAGATAACAGTTATTTAATTGCATGAAACCAAATTTTTCAGCTACAGTGCTTAAACAGGCCATGTTTAATTTGCAATATTGAAGTTGTTGTGTAAAAGCTGTGGAATGTGGTAAAAGCACAGAAGTTCACTGATGAGAACTGCTCCTGAGCTGCTCTCTGCATGCCAGACAGATTGTGGTGACACCATAGTGCACTGCTAGGAAAAAAAAAAGAGTTTCAAAGAACGATTATGACAGGCAATTTCAGAGGAAACAACATTTCTCTAGCTTTAGACTGACGTGATATCATTATTTATTCTATTTGAACAGAAAAAGTGATGGTATCGGTTCACTACTTTGCCAGGCTTGATTTATCTGGGCTTTTATCTCTTAAGGGATTATAATGATGGCTAATGTTAATATATAATAAATTATGTATAGTTACACCACACAAGTGGATTTGATAATCAAAATACATGTTGATATTTCACCAACACTTACAAGTACCATTCTTTTGAAATTTGTGAGATTTGGAGAAAAAACCGAAACGTTTCACTGCTTGTGGAAATATCAAAATTCACTGTTTCCCACTGTTTGTGGTTGGCTTTAATAAACATTTAATAGTAACTTGTATATGTAATAGAAAGCTTTACATGATATAAAATCCTTAATTACTTAGTTAAAATACTTGCATTTTTCCATTTACAGCTCGACAGTGACTCGGCCATCCTTTGATGTTGTTGTAGTGCACTTTTGACCAAAGAGATTGTCTGGTTTTGAAATGTTTAAACAAGCAAACAAAGGGAGAACACTGGCAAAAGCGGGTATTGTAACACCTATATTCAGAGTGTTACTCCTAGTAGTGTGAAAAAAATCAATTTCTCTCAATAAAAGTAATAATGGAATAGGTTCTGCAAAAGGAAACAGTGATCTCCCTCAGGGGATAAATGACAGCTCAGCATCAGGAGAGGCCTGCTCTCCCTCCCCGGCCTCCCCCGCCCACAGTCCCCGGCAAGGCCGGCCCTGGGTTCAGCAACTAAAAATGTGCATTTCCTCACGCCCAGCCTTGCTCCTGGGGGCTCTGGCAGGGGAAGAGGTGCCTGCTCTGTAATCTCAGAGGCGAAGTTTAAGAGGCAAAGCTGAGGGAAGGGCTTAGGCCCAGGCCGGCACCCTTCTCGTCCTCTTTGGAAGCTGCTGTTCATGAGCGTGAGGGCGGCTGAGGTACTGCCCGAGGAGCCAAAGGAAAGTACCAGAAGGTGCCCATTAAACCAGCCCCGAGCAAAACTGGGAGATTTATATTTTGCTTGCTTTGCTTTAACCCATCAGCATGTGAGTTACGTCAATTCAGGCTCCTGAGGCCTCATTCTCATTTGTAAGAGGGGCACTTCACATCACTCTGGTAATATAAAGAGGCATTAAAACAGGAGTAATTTATATTTACATTATTTTTATGGCTCTGTTGCTATTAGAAGGGTGTAAAGTGGCATTAAGAGAAACCATTATCAGGCTATTTAGGGTCTTTACCTCCAGGGACTACAATGTAAAGCCTAAGTGACTAAGGGCATGTAAGTGAGCACATCTAAGAAAGGCATCTGTGTGATAAGGTATATATTAGAAAGGCCAGGAAAAAGTACTAGTTTAAATCTACTAAACTCACTCATAAACACCTGGGATGCAAGATCTGCTGGAGTAATGCCATTGAGTTATCTGGAAGCTGTTAACCTTTTCCACAAGGCTATATTGAATAAAATGTTGCTATCATCAGAAAGCTGTTTGCCAGTCTCCATGCTGTAAATAAATTTGAGATAAATACATTGCCTACTGGAAGTATATTCATTTTATCACAACAGCACAGAAATCGCAGAAAAGTTGTCAAGAGTGTATAATAGACGCAGAATTGATGAACTTAGCAGCTGAACACTCTTCCTGCTGACCTGGGATGTACAGATGGAATAATGTTGGAAGTGCCTAACCTCTTTTTATGTGTAACTTCTGAATATTTGTACAAATGCAGTATATTTCTGAAAGCTACTTATATCTAAAAAAATAACACATTGATAAAAGTGGTCTAAGTGTGCACTTTGGTTTTCTACAAATAATATTGCAGGATTAAGAATGAATTCCTAGATCTCAACCAATACTAAAATCTGTGAACTCTTCAGTTATTTCTGTATTTTTGGAACTTCTTACAAAAAATAAAGAACACAGCTTTTTATGAACACCAACCACTTTTACCTGTGATTTGTAGTGTTTGGTGACATGAGAAAACATTACTAAAACAGAATTAAAGCAAGAAAGTGAAAGAAAATCCACTTGTTCCTGCAGGTTGTTCATATCCTTTCATTCAGTATCTCTGCTATTTATTTTCTCTCAGTATGTTTTACACTTACTAAGGCCAAATCCTTCTTTGCTTGCAGATGGTCTTTCTCCACTGCACTTTGCAATTTACTGTGTTTTTATGTTTGTCTTCTGTCCTTCCAGCTTCAACATCACCCATATAATTAATAAAGAAAGAAATGGGGGGGAAAAAACCAAACAAAAAATGGTAAAAGTAGTAAGATGCACACAAGACCTCAGGGTTCATAATTTGGTTGAATAAAAATCTCCAAACCAAGGCACACAAAATTGTCTTCCGAAATCCTAAAAATAACTGGACTTCGGTATAGCTACATGAGCAATCATCCAGTACTAATTAATCTCCTCTTTCATCAAATGGCATCATCATCTTTTGACTATATTGGTCCATGGCTCATAATTTGTGAACAATAATTAAACCATGTAAAAACCCAAAAACCCTACAAGTCTGTTTAATAGTTAAAACTTAACACAGTCCAAGACAGACAGGCTTTCTATAGGGGGAAATGTTAAAACCAAATAATTTCTTTATCAGTCGCTCACTCACATCTGATAGACACCAGCCACACACCTATGCACCTACAAAACAGCAAGTGAGAAAGTACTGATATTTTCAAAAATGTTTCTAATGATGTATGTAGAGTTGTCAGTCATATGGAGGTTGATATATCTTTGTATTCAAATCCCTTTCACCAACCATTTCTATAACAAATGAAGACTGCTGGGAGACTGTAGGAGGGATAAGCCAGGCTCTGCTGGTGGTAGGACTGTGAAAACTTGGCTCCTCACATCTTCCTTCCAGGAGGGACAGCCTGAATGGTTTCTGTGCTTTTTGCAGCATGGGTTTTGTACTGCAGGCTGGTGACTGCTGTCTGTGGGACTATTGTTAGTGGCTGACCTGTGGGAGCCTGAGAGAACTGGTCTTTTCCCAGAAAGAAAATAACGATGCTGTGGTCCTAAATGCAATTAGGATTTGGACTTTCTCAGATTCTCTAATGCTGCTGAAAGGAGCAAACTCCCTTAAGTCTAGGACAGGGGACTAATCCTCTGAGCCTTGAACCTCTAGCTGCCAGGACTATGAGCCATAAGTAAAGACACAGAGAATGCTGCTGTACTTCAAACGGGAACAACTTTATGATGAATTCTTTAATTTTAAACTATTGCAAGAGGTGTTGTCTAGCTCCTGTAAACATCTGTCACTTTTTCTACTCATTGGAAACTCTTGGTGTAAGAAAACAGTTACAACAAAAACTATCCCAGCTCAGCCGAACAATTAATAAACTTGCTGTACTTCTCTCGCTTTCAATCATTATCCTCCAGGGGATTCTTGGACTATACCACTATTTTCAGATTAAAAATTTAGGACAATAAAGAACTGCAAGTAAAGTTTATTTGCCTCTTGGGAGCAAGTAGCCAGAGATTGTTGTGTCCATCAAATCTCTGCTCACATCAGTAGACAGCTGAATGGTCCTAAAGTAGCAGAAATTGCATTAGCTTTGTTCATATCAGTGTTTCTTGCAGCATCACAGTCCAAGGCCAGCAGCAAGCGCTCACTTGAGCATTCATCATCCCTGATGGTTCTTACAGTGTATAATCTCAACTTCAGCACAGAGGTCTTTCATTTGAGACTGCAGAGACTGCTAAATTCTCAACACAGTGCCTGCTACTACTGGTTCAGGCTCATGAACATGATTGTTTGCATCCATTGCCTGATATTCATGTCAAATTCAAATCCTTCAGACTCATCACTGCAAATAAAGCTCCTGAAATTAACACCTACTGAAGTAAAAAGGCTTGCCACACTACAGTTTGGGAAAATTTCGTAACGGGAATGTGAGAAATATAAAAAAGTTTTTAGGAGCTATAATTTAGCATAATGTGTAACTTATGTGTTTTAAGTAGATATGAAAGCATTTTCTGGCAAAGTATGGAAATAAATATTTGCTTCATGTTTTTCTGGGAAATACTTTTTTTTTTTTTTTTTTTTTTTTTTTTTTTTTTGCAAAACCTAACTCTGTTTTGACATGGAATTTCATATTTTATTGTACAAATTTACTTATCTACAAATGAATGTATATAATTTAATTTGTAATTTAACTAGCTCAGAAGAAAAGTAAGAAACTAAACTCACTTTCTCAGCAGTTGTGATGGTTTATTTTACATACTAAATGAGTAGAAACCCACTTTTTTTCACCACCCCTCCCCATCCCAGGTGTGTTTGTATTATGTCATTTTAGTGAAGTGAATGGAGAAGTGGAACAATCTGGCAAAATCCAGAGCCAGCATAGTTAAACAATGGGAATGTGCGTGTTTAGGAACAGGGGAAGGATCTCAACTTTTTCGCAGTTTTGAGATGGTATTTTGCAGTGCCTGGTGAAATTATGTACCAAGGCATTAGTACAGATATCACGAAACTAGACTGTGAGCTTCCTTGCTAACCTGAATAACTAAGGAAAAAAACAGTACAGGATGAATTTAAGCTTTCTTTCCTTTTCAAAATTAAAAATTTGTGGGTTTCCTTCAAACTGATCTTTAATATAACCGAGAACTAAGTATTTAATTTCGTGTTGGTATTATTTAATATTCTTCAAACCTCTGCAATGTTTGATGTTAAACATAAACCATGTTTTAAACACTCCCAAAATGAAAAAGGAAAGCTATCAATTAAAAGCGAAAAAGAAATACTAAAAAAATTACTGAAGTTTAATTTTTTCCCCTTCCTTTTTTTTTTTGAGAATGTGAACACAAAATTGCAGATGGTTTCACTCCTTAAAACTTTCCATTTTCAGTAAATCATTAATTGATGTAAAAATGTGTGCCCACCTTGTGTCATTATGGTTTACAATTGTACTTTGCCCACTAGCTTAAGCCAAGTAGACCCTTTTGCCAGCATCAGATTTTTGTAAAATCATTTCTTTGAAGTGTGGTTCTCTGGCATTGCAATAGGTACCCAAAATTTGGCAGGAGAAAAGTCATTGGGTTAAAGAGACTTTTGCTATCTCTAAAAAAATTCCTTTCAATTTGGCTGGGGTATAAACCTCTGAAATTCCGAATTTACATGTGCTCACTAGAGCATCATCCGGGACTGATAAGATCTTTTCGAGCATTGTATCATCACTGAAGCTGCTCCAGTACCAAAGGCTTTGGTGCATGCCAGATTCAGAGAAAATGCTGCCAAACTCCTCTAGGTTTCCTATGTAGTCTGTGCACAGCTAAATATTCAGAAAGGGCATCCTGTCCCTCTAGCTGCTGTCCAAACATCCTCTTGGTTAAGAAAACGGCCTTGTGCTAGTCTTGTAACTACAATTAATGAATTAGGAAGATCCAGCCCACTGCTGCCCTATTTCAGTGATAATTAAAGTTAAAATGTGATTACGTTATCCATGACAAAGGCGGGAAAAGGAGCAAGATTCCAGTATGTTGGGACTTCTCCAAGCAATTCCACTGCCTTTCAGCACAAAAATGCTGGATGTCTGTCCTTGCCTGTCTTGACTCTAACTGTGAGTGTGACTCACTTCCCAACAGTGTCATGTCTTTGCAATCAAGGCAAGTGAAGGCTGCGTCACTGTACTTGGTTCTGATATTTGTTACACCATCTGTATTATCCTCTTATGCTTCTTTATTTAAATAATTTGTAAAATAGGATTTCTTTATCTGCAATTTTTGTGAAGGTGTTAAGGTAACATATATCCACTTACAACAATGATGCAAATTTCAACCTGGCAGTGATAATCAGCTACAACATGTCCAATTTAGAGAGGAATATCAGTTTTATATCCTTCTCTGCTAAGAACAATGGAGTTGGGTGACTTAATGTTTTTTTTTGCTGTTCCTTAAAAATACAATAATGATATTAAACAAATCAAAACAGACCAAAACCACATTAGAGATAGACTTTCTTGCAGTTTCATTCCCTACAAACAGCATTCCCCCACCTCCACCCCAAATAAAAGAATTCTGTTTAAAATGACATCTAGTTCTCTAGATACATTTCTCTGGATACTTTTCAGCTGCACAGCTTCTGAAAAGTTCCTCAGTCACAGACTTTCCAAGTTTATGAACGCTGACATTTAAGACAAGCTCCTTGTTCTGGGTAATTAAACCTCCTTTGCAGGAATTCAAACACCTGGCTCACTTCTCTCTCCAGACCATGATTTGCCCTTCTGTCCTTTGCAAATTTATTCTCCTTGTTGTAACATTTAAAGTACCTTAATGTTGTATTCGTGGGAATGGATCCTCATGTGGTGAAAAGAAACCTCATTTGATGGATTGCTGGGAGTTACTTCAGTTTCCAGCAGAATTAATCTGGTTGAAAATGTTCTTTTTCCATTCTCTCGCTTAACTCACATTTGTAGAGAAATTCAGAGTGTGTTTTGTATGCTGGCTGCTCATCTGAAGCCAAATCCATGTTTTGAAATTTTAACTAATTCACTTACAATGTGTTCCTCATTTAAAGGCTGCTAATGTGTGAGAGCATTGATGGTGGCAGCAGTGTTGCAGGGACATACTGTGGGTTTAAGCAAGTTATCTTGTCACTGTCTGGGACCATATTTAAAAGCACCAAATATCTACTTGTGAAGAAAGGAAATTCAGCCAGAAGGTGAAAAGACAGGGATGCTTTGGAAGACAGGAGGAGGCTCTGCTGGCAGTGCTTAAGATGAATAGTATAATGTGCTCTAATGAATGTCAAAAAGCAAAGTTACACTTGATTCATGCTCAGTTTAAAATATTCCAGTAAAATAATTATTTTAACCAGAGACATGTCAAGAACAATGCTATTTCTCTGACAGTGACTGCAAAAGAAAGTCTCTGGGAAAAAGGCCAAAAATAGGTGAATGCTTGTTCTTTATACTAGGTTATTTGGCCATTTACTCCAGGGATTTGTGAATGGGGTGCTGTATCTGGAGTGCAGCAATATTTCCTGCTTTTCTTATTCTGGTAAACTTTATAGTACAGCATTACTTCCAGCTTGTGCCTTTTCAACACTTCTTTGTTTATTTTTAAATTTATTTTGCGAGGAAATACTCCTGAACTGCTCCTGGGATTCCTCCTTTTTAAAACTTCTTCTGTTAGAGTTAGAAACTACATTTAGCTTAGGGCATAGTCTTGTTTTTATTTTTATTTCCTCAATATGACCCCTGTAAACAACAGTCAAACTTATGACCCCTGTAAACAACAGTCAAACTATCAGTAGATTTTTTTTCTGTTTCTTCAAATAATTAACTGAGACATAGCTTTTATATGACTATGAACCAGTTGCAAGTTAGCATGGCAACATGTTCTTCTTAAAAATATTTGAAACTGCTGTTCAAGAAAACACCTTGAAAAATTTAAAAGAATTCCTTCTCTCTGTGAGGGTGTCCTTGTACCTTCTGTAAATATAAAAACCTGTCTACTAGGCTTACAATGAGCATATAGTAAATGGCTGGTTCTTTTTCTTCTCTTTTCTTTATTTGAAACTGGTGTTTGAATCAAAATCCACTTAAGGCAGCAAATACCATTATCACACTGTGCAACAATACACCTTAGTACTATAATTGAGATTAACTTTCAATCACTACAATTTGTGAATCAGCAATTTTGAGAGGCTTCACTAGTTTTTCCATGTGGAAGCAATCTACCCCCTGCTCACAAAATGATGCTTTTCTTTGGGAACCTGGAAGACTTTGGAGTGGTTCTTTAAAAAACGATTGAGGCAGAACATATGACGC
Organism: Orthonyx spaldingii; assembly: GCA_013397795.1. NCBI lineage: Eukaryota > Metazoa > Chordata > Aves > Passeriformes > Orthonychidae > Orthonyx > Orthonyx spaldingii. The sequence goes on from VZTJ01003630.1 coordinate 1,030,162, forward strand.
CAAATATAAATGAATGAATTTATACCTGAGATAAATGTGATCCTTTTTCTTGAAGCTTCAAACTAATATCTTTTTTTTTGGATTTTGGAATACAAGGCAAAATATGTATCTAAATAGATTTTGTACTTAGATAAGAGAACATTTTTAGTAAAAATGGTGATGTAGGATCAGAAAGTCAGGTGTAAATTGCTATGTCTTCTATTGGCCTAGCTGAATTTTAGTTAGTTAACAGTACAGCCTATGGAATTTAGTACTGATTTCAAAGCAAGAAAAGCCACAGCCTAATGTGACGGCACAGATTAAAAATGGGGAGATAAGGTAGACAGATATATAATCTACTTTTTTTACATAAAATAGGATTTAGGTAGAGTTTAATTTCAGACTTAAAACTGATTAAGTCTTTTTAGTGCTGAGCTAGATAGTAGCTAAATCTGCTTCTGAAAAGAAATGTTTGCCCCTCTGCATCCTGTAAGAGGTCTCACCTAACAGATATACTCAGAATAAACATCACATTTGTGTGAAAGATGAGTCTCTCTAGAAGATGTAGTGTACAAACTCACATTTTCTCCTTCCAGGCAATGATCTAATTACCGGCGTATATTTCGTTTTGTGTGTGCAGGGGAGAGAGGAAGAAGACACTTTCTATGCTCACCTGCTAAGTCTAGTTAGCAGAAAACAGAAAAGATTTATTAGATCAAAAGGCATGGAATAAAAAGTTATAAAGCTTTTTTGTAGTGGTGAAGAGTGAAGATCTACACTAAATATATTCTATTATTTTACAGTGTCTTCAATATCTTGAATGTATTCTAAATATTGTCAGTATGAAATGGGTTTGGCATGCTACCACTTCTTTCTCCCATGTAATGCTGTAAAAAGGAGCAAATGCATAATTTTTATACAAATTTATTATAAACCCATATTGTAGCAATTCAATTATGGACCTAAATCAGAGACTGGCTTCTCTTTCCAGTTTGAAATGAGATACTTGTGTCTCAGATGGGGTTGGTGAGGAGTGGAGACAGTAGTGTGAAACTTCGCTTTTGTTTTCCTTCTTGTTTGTTTCTAGAGTCAATTAAAAAGTTTTCCTAATAACCGTTTAAATTTCAACAAAACTTAAAAATTGGCTTACATAAATTTCACTTACAGAATCACCTGTGAAATAATCCAAATCAATAACTTCTTAAACCACTTCTTAAAAATTAGGAAATTATTAACCAATGTAAGAGTACTTAAAGAGGATGTAGACAGCCAAAAAAGATTATCCTGACACATAAAGTAATGAAAACGTAATTTATGAGGTCTGTAAACAAAATAAAGAGTGGCCAAATTATAATTAATGGTTAGATGCTTTCCACTGAGATAAAAGGTCTGATTCATAAAAGAAAATATGTTAATGCAGTATTTTATATTTCCAGACATTCAGCTTGATACTACATGACATGAAAGTTCATAAGTTTGCATATATATATATAGGGAATTGATTAGATGGATTAAATACTTGACAGATATCATGGTGGAGTTGTTGAACAGGATGTTTAGAATCATAACAAGTAGGATTTGCAGATATCAGAGCTTGTTTGCTATGTGGTATTTTTACCAGTGATCCAGATGACACTGCACAATCCTGCTGGTGATGGTCAGAGATAATAAAGAACTGGAATAAGGTGGAATAAGGTACAGTATAAAGACAGAGAAATCTGAATCACTTGGATAGAGGATCCAATATAAGGAAACATCCACAATTTTGCCAAATGCAAAGAAATGCACCTGGTCCAGTTAATCTGAGAGGATGGCAGAGTCTGTCTTGGAGCTCCAATAGTTCACTCATGGATATGTGGGTAATCCTGGATAATTGTCTCAATGTGAACTTCCAACAATTCTTAATAGCACACAGCTGGGCACCTGAATGGCATTGCTGTACAAGCTAATGGCTCACAATTGTTTAATATCTAGAGAGTGAAAACATGCATTTTTCTAAGAGCTATTATCCTTTTCACCTTTGAGAAGAAACTGTTTTCCGTATGTTTATAGTTGTTGACACTCCCATATGTGTGTTCTGAACCCTTCTACCTTTAAGTGGGGAACGTGAGGTAGTTTAATATGAAGTTTGACTATAATTAGCTTCTCAGAGTGTGTAAACAAAGGAGAGTCAGTGAAACTTGATCTCCTGTAGTTCTCCGAATGGTTACAGTTATATTGATGCTTTTGTGTAAAACAGACAATCATAGTAGACACAGTAGAGGCATGGATTCTATACTATTTTACCAAGGCAGAAAGGAATTTATGGCAGAAAGGAACCTTTTGTATTATCAGGTTCAGGTTCCTGGATAATACCCGCAGCCATAATATGCAAATTATTCCAGATACCTTACTTAAAAAACCACTATGAAATTCCTGTATTCTCAAGAAAGACCAAACATCACAAATTAACAAATATTCCTTCATTGTAAAATTTGTTTGGCTGTGACCCAGGCTGTATCTGCATAACTGCAAACTTTTATGCTGGGGCTTCTAGTTCATAAATCCTTGCTTTGTGCAAGCTTAATTACATCCAGTCTTGCCAAAGCTTGCATTTATTATCCAGTCTCAAAAATTGGTCATGACAAATGCTACTTTTTTCTGAGACACCAAGTTTCCCTTCCATTATTGTCTATTCACCTGATTGCAGAAATGGTAGTTTTCAATACAAAGTGAAGCTTTAATAATTCAATGTTGATTAAGCAAGGGATTTTTTTGACATACTCTTACTGAGAGAGACCTTGTAGCAGAAAGATCCTATGAATTCCACGTGTTACTTCCAGAACACTGTGCTAAGATAAAGGGTATCAGACCTAAATAATTAACTCTGTTAAGTAGGGAAAATAACTGTATGATGTCCTTGGTACTTTTCTGTCTTTAAACAGTGCTAAAGATGCAGGTGAACATGCAAGGCATTCAAATCTTGAATGGCTTTTAAAAATCCGCTTCTTTAGCTTTTCTGATCATCGTCTACTGAAGGTTAGTGTACCTAATGTATTTAAAATGCTGGTTGTTTTTTGTTTGTACCCTTTTTTCTACTCATATTTTCTGCATAATTTCTTTCATATGATTTAAAAGCCTTCTTGTGCACATAGGAGTTTCAGCATCAGGACATTACACGTCTGTTTGGCAAGGCGAAAGCTCCTGTACTTACACAGAGTCAGCTGGTGTCAACAAACTCCACAGTTAGCTGGAAATTAGGGATTCATTTGACTGGTGTTTAAGAGTGTCAACACATGAAAGTAATTTCTGTATTTGTGACCCTCTAATTTTTGGGCACATATAATTACCTTCTGTGGGTTATCTTGTTAACATCCTTCTTTCCCTGGATTTACTGTTTCTTCTGAGTGACTTTTTTTATCACGACACTCTTTAAACATCCCTCTGTAATGAGTGTGTACATCCAGCTGCAATCAATCTCCTGTTAGATATTCACAGACGGAGGAGCCTTGATGCTGTAGGCTGACAAATAAATCCCCTTTTCCACTGAATGTAGAACACTTGAAGGAAAAAAAACCCAAACAGTGATGGTACAAACACTAATTCCTACCGATTTCTAAGATGTCTAATTCCCTTTAATTTGTTTGGCTCAAATGATTACTTCCCCATGTGTCTTAAAAGGATTGTTCTATCAGGTAGTATTGACTGGAGTAGCTGTGCGTCTTACTAGGTTATTTACAGAAAGTGCTCTTTAACATGATTATTGTTAAGGGGCAAATTTAGATTAGGATTTGTGTGTGTGTTATCAGTATCTTAGGTATCTGTTTTGGAAGCTGAGCATGGTCCATGAGGTTTTGCAGACAGATCAGCTTGCTAAGATATCCCTCTAGACTGGAGGAAAAGATGTCTACTTTTTACTTTAAGCATTGAGCAGGTTTAGTATAATCAACCCACTTTTAGCATCCATAATGTGTAGATGCTGTATTTTATTTTCTGATGTAGACTAAATCCTGGTCTATCTATCTGTCATACTGTTCATTCTCAGGGTGAGAAAGGGGAGGAGAAATATGAATTTTCTGTGGATAATAAATATGATTGTTCCCATCAAATGAAATTATGAATGAAAAGCAGATGTTCCAACACAGGCGAGTGCTTATATTCTGAAAAAAAAAAAAAA